>JAFBMS010002287.1:5000-30383 GCA_019788955.1 Albula glossodonta
ATCATCATCACCTCCATCACCATCCTCACAATCACCACCATCATCACCACCACCATCACCCTCACCACCATCACCATCACCCTCACCATCATCACCACCATCACCACCATCACCATCACCACCATCACCATCACCATCACCATCATCACCACCATCACCACCATCACCATTATCATCACCTCCATCACCACCATCATCATCATCCTCATCACCATCACCACCATCACCACCATCACCATCACCACCATCATCACCATCACCATCATCACCACCATCACCAACGTCATCCTCATCATCATCACCATCACCATCACCATCATCACCATCACCAACGTCACCCTCATCATCATCACCTCCATCACCACCATCACCACCATCATCACCTCCATAACCACCATCATCATCATCCTCATCACCATCACCACCATCACCATCACCACCATCATCATCACCTCCATCACCACCATCACCATCACCCTCACCACCATCACCACCATCACCATCATCATCACCACCATCACCACCATCATCATCATCCTCATCACCATCACCACCATCACCACCATCATCATCATCATCACCATCACCATCCTCACCATCACCACCATCATCATCACCTCCATCACCACCATCACCATCACCCTCACCACCATCATCATAATCACCACCATCATCATCACCTCCATCACCACCATCATCATAATCACCATCACCATCCTCACAATCACCACCATCATCATCATCATCATCATCCTCATCACCATCCTCACAATCACCACCATCACCATCATCATCACCTCCATCACCATCATCATCATCACCTCCATCACCATCCTCACAATCACCACCATCACCATCACCACCATCACCCTCACCCTCACCACCATCACCATCACCACCATCACCATCACCTCCATCATCACCATCACCTCCATCATCACCATCACCATCACCATCACCACCATCACCATCACCACCGTCATCACCAACGTCATCCTCATCATCCTCATCAGCATCATTATCATCTACACCCATAATAATCATGTTGACAGTATGGTGTACTTGAGCAGAGGATCGCGGGTGAACAGTTTTGCCCAGACAGAAGCGGAAAAGGAAAAGTGTTTTCAGAAAGTAATGTATATTGAGTGGAACTCAGGGCAAGTTTTGGGCAAATGGGCTCGCATAACTTTCGGTGCCTGCATGTTTTGACGTAAGGGTCTTTCTCCAGGGTGCTCACCATCAAGGCTCGAGAAGATGAGTGCAAGATCCTGCTGCTATGTGGCGTGCATGAATAAACGTGCTCTGATTCTCGGGTCACAGGCGTGCATGAATAAACGTGCTCTGATTCTTGGGTCAGAAGCCTTTTTTTGTTGACAGGAGCCGTGGTGTCCACGAGATTAAACATCCCAGGGGAAAAAGAGAAAATCTGATGACTATTTATGTTTTTCCACATGTTACACAACATGTTTAGTTTACTTAAAAGCAAAAATAAATGAGTTAACGTTTGCTGTTCTGCTGTAGGTCAGAATGTGAGCACCCAGTACCCTTTCAATGAATTCCTTTTCCTATTACTTACATATGGGAACTGTAATTATTTTAAGCAAGTTATATAATCACAGTTTGAATACTTTAATTAAAATAATTTAATTATAATAATAATTGAATCATAAATTAGCTTTTTCACATTTCCCAATGAGCCATGGTTTCTGACAAAAACAGAGAAGAGATTGGAATACACATTTGCACCCTAACACTCACACACGCACACGCACACACACACACACACACAATTATTTTAACTGCCCTTTAAAAGTGCCCAATTCCTGGTACTGGTGACGACACTGCTCTTTACCATTCACGAGATGCGTTGCCGCGCGGGTGATGCAACAGTCTGAAACTCGGATTAACCCCCCTCGCGCGCGGCACGCGCCATGTGCGTGAACAAAGCGCGGTCCCTGTTAACGCAATGGAAGAGAGGGAGGGAGGGACACCGAGAGAGAGACGACGTGAAATACAGTTTTAACTGTAAATAAAATTGTGATAAAACATAACTGATAGTCTGTAACGGATAAGTGCTCATCCAGTATGTCTGCCACTATTTATATTTTGATTAATAACAAAATGGTATATTGTAGTACCTTTGCAGCGTGTACCTGTAAACATTTACAACAGCAAGTGTATAGTTAAACAAATGAGGTCGACAAACCTTATTTGTGCTGTCGTTCCTGGAAATGTTTATCATTCTTTTTGCCTTTTTTCATTTCGCAACGTACTGAAGCCCTTCATTTATTCAAACTGGAGAAAAAGCTGTGAGGCCGCTTTTACCGAAACTGCAATGTGTCAAAATTACCACCGGAGGGCAGTAATTCACCGCAGCATCCTATTCCCACGACAGCAAAACTGTCAAATTTGGGGAAGTTTTTGGAAACAGTAATTAATTGGACACTTTTAGTGGCAGGCTTTGCGCGCTCCTACACTTTTAGTGGCAGGCTTTGCGCGCTCCTATTGTGATGCAAGGTTTACTATCATTGCGTGTGCTCCTCTTCATAATGACCAGGGGCGTGGAACCAGGGGGGAAAGGGTACTAAGCATGAAGGGCTTGAGGGTTTGAAGGGACCCATGACCCATATAAGGAGTGGAGGGGCCCTCAGAGCCTGCCTGTGTACAGGGCCCAGAATTTCTAGCTACACCCCTGATAATGACATCCATAAAGATATGGACAGACATTCTCATTGATAATAAAATGCAATATATTCAACTGGGGGTCATTCACTCCACATATAATACATACGGTCTGTCTCTGGAATCTTTGCTGTTATTGTGTTCAGTGCATTTAGTCTTACATTGGGCACGCTCTTCCCACAAATATTTTAACAAGAACCCTGCTGTTTGCTTAACAGGGCCAACCGTGCAGAGCAATACTTTTTATTTCCCCGGCATATTGCACAATGTGAGCTGAATAATGAGAGCTGGTGGAGAGCGGGCTGTGCTCTGACTTACAATACGCTGTGTAAAACTGCAGGAGCACACCGTTACCTTTAAACCACACTGCCATTAGGCAGGTATAACCATGGAGGAGCACACCGTTACCTTTAAACCACACTGCCATTAGGCAGGTATAACCGTGGAGGAGCACACCGTTACCTTTAAACCACACTGCCATTAGGCAGGTATAACCATGGAGGAGCACACCGTTACCTTTAAACCACACTGCCATTAGGCAGGTATAACCATGGAGGAGCACACCGTTACCTTTAAACCACACTGCCATTTGGCAGGTATAACCATGGAGGAGCACACCGTTACCTTTAAACCACACTGCCATTTGGCAGGTATAACCATGGAGGAGCACACCGTTACCTTTAAACCACACTGCCATTTGGCAGGTATAACCATGGAGGAGCACACCGTTACCTTTAAACCACACTGCCATTAGGCAGGTATAACCATGGAGGAGCACACCGTTGCCTTTAAACCACACTGCCATTAGGCAGGTATAACCATGGAGGAGCACACCGTTACCTTTAAACCACACTGCCATTAGGCAGGTATAACCATGGAGGAGCACACCGTTACCTTTAAACCACACTGCCATTAGGCAGGTATAACCATGGAGGAGCACACCGTTACCTTTAAACCACACTGCCATTAGGCAGGTATAACCATGGAGGAGCACACCGTTACCTTTAAACCACACTGCCATTAGGCAGGTATAACCATGGAGGAGCACACCGTTACCTTTAAACCACACTGCCATTAGGCAGGTATAACCATGGAGGAGCACACCGTTACCTTTAAACCACACTGCCATTAGGCAGGTATAACCATGGAGGAGCACACCGTTACCTTTAAACCACACTGCCATTAGGCAGGTATAACCATGCAGTGCCCCTGCGCATGGCCTCACTCAGGGAGGTGGGAGAGCGATCTCTGAGTGGAGAGGGCTGGGTTTGACCCACTGAGCTGTCTGCCTCAGCATCTGAGAGAGAGAAAGAAAGAAAGAGAAAGAAATACATGTAGAGTTAGGTAGAAAATAAACAGGAGAATAAACAAAGTACTGTCAGTCTGTTATTTTTTATCTGCAAGAGTGTGAGAGAGAGTTTGTGTGGTTATGTCATTGTGCACCCACTTTTTCTGTAATTAGTGTGTGAGTGTCAATGGATGTATTTCTGTATGGAACTGTGTGTGTGTTTGACTGTGAGAATGTGTAAGTGTGCTGGTTTGTGTGCATATCTGACTTTTGACCTGTGCTGTGTGTGTGTGTGTTCTGCAGGAAGGTGTTCTAACAGTGCTGTGTGTGTGTGTTCTGCAGGAGGCTGTTCTAACACTGCTGTGTGTGTGTGTTCTGCAGTTGGCTGTTCTAACAGTGCTGTGTGTGGATGTTCTGCAGGAAGGTGTTCTAACAGTGCTGTGTGTGTGTGTTCTGCAGGAGGCAGTGTTCATGGGTAATGGAGAGCAGTACATATGGAAACCTCCGGAAGATGAGGATATGGCCATGCTCCCGCCAAAACACTTGGGACCCCTCCACCCTCACGAGACTGAAACCGGAACACAGACTCAGCCTGCCACGGTCAGTGTGTGTGTGTGTGTGTGTGTGTGTGTGTGAGTGTGCTGCTTCACTAAGGGCACTGAGCATGTATCCTGCATTGTGCTGCTTCACTAAGGGCACTGAGCATGTGTACTGCACTGAGCTGCTTCACTAAGGGCACTGGGCATGTGTACTGCACTGAGCTGCTTCACTAAGGGCACTGAGCATGTGTACTGCAGTGAGCTGCTTCACTAAGGGCACTGAGCATGTGTACTGCACTGTGCTGCTTCACTAAGGGCACTGAGCATGTGTACTGCACTGTGCTGCTTCACTAAGGGTTCAGTCTTGAACCAGCTCCCTTTCAGTTCCCATTTAACAAAATCTTGTCCTGTTTGCTCCAGAGGGTGACACAGGGATGTACCTACAGAGGCAAAAACATTGACAATAAAATGCCAGCAAAGCCTACCATCAAGCTAACACCAGCAAATAGATGTAAAATGATTGGTCATTGTTGCAGCATGCATAAAGTGTTAAAATATGAGCTAGCTAGGTTGCCCATCCAAAACAACCAGTTTGGATTGGCGGGTGGATAGTTAGCTGCTAAAGCAAGCTATAAGAGTAAACTATGAAAAAGAAACTGCAGCAACTATAAAATGAGAAATGAACACCAGATCAGACACTGGTTTACTGCTGTATTGTATCCAAACACAATCAAATCCAATCTGATTTTCATCCTGTGCTTCTGCAGTCACCCTGTTTGGTAAGAATTTTTGCTTTCTAAAAATTATTTTCCTTTATTCTATCATTTTGTATTTTTCTGTCAAATAATGTGGCTCACAGCTATCCCGCCAGATTTAAAATGGTGGCTGGTCTGGTTTTGTTTTTCCTTGTTGATGAGACCAGGTAGACCTGTTTTTAACTACTTTTGGGTCCTTTTGGAAACCAAACCGATTTTACTGTAACTGTCAATGATGATGTACGGGCCGCTGGGCCTGTAGCTCAGAGCCTGTGGGTCCAGGCCCAGGAAGCGACAGTAAGGGCAGCTGGGCCTGTAGCTCAGAGCCTGTGGGTCCAGGCCCAGGAAGCGACAGTAAGGGCAGCTGGGCCTGTAGCTCAGAGCCTGTGGGTCCAGGCCCAGGAAGCGACAGTAAGGGCAGCTGGGCCTGTAGCTCAGAGCCTGTGGGTCCAGGCCCAGGAAGCGACAGTAAGGGCAGCTGGGCCTGTAGCTCAGAGCCTGTGGGTCCAGGCCCAGGAAGCGACAGTAAGGGCAGCTGGGCCTGTAGCTCAGAGCCTGTGGGTCCAGGCCCAGGAAGCGACAGTAAGGGCAGCTGGGCCTGTAGCTCAGAGCCTGTGGGTCCAGGCCCAGGAAGCGGCGCTTAGCCTTCAGGCAGGAGCTTCAGGTAAATATCCAGCTGTATAAAGGGAAAGTGCGTAAAACATTCCGGTGCGTAAGCTGCTCTGGACACAGGTGTCAGCTAAAAACATTCCAGTGCGTAAGCTGCTCTGGACACAGGTGTCAGCTAAAAACATTCCAGTGCGTAAGCTGCTCTGGACACAGGTGTCAGCTAAAAACATTCCAGTGCGTAAGCTGCTCTGGACACAGGTGTCAGCTAAATGACTGAAAAGCAGGCCAAAATGAACAAATGACCACTCAAAAGGTGACAACAGTGCTGTGTATTTCAGCAGAGAGGGTACAGTACGGTGAACTCACCCAGAGGAAAGGGACACTGTGGTGTGGCGTGCCATTACCCAATACTGTCATCTGCTGGTCGCTTTGGGTATCGCTATCAGGCAGTAGGACAGAAGACTGACATGGTGCAAAACAGATTTTTTTTTTAAATATGAATGAGACAGATTGAGAGCTGGCAGCCTGATCCATTACAGGCAGAGTTTTTCTCCTTACCTTCAGTGCTGATTAGCGTCATTGTCTTAGCCACAATGCTAAGCACAGCTGAGCCCAAAGCTCAGCCTGCATAAAGAGCACCCAGACAGACTCCAACAGACATTTACGACACATCATATACTTTCAGCAGTCCTGGGAAGCAGTCTCTGTTAGAGTATCTGGGGACAAAAGAATGGTGAATAAACCCAGTTTCAACACCCTATTAGTGTAACACCCTGCGCTTGTGTCATTCTGCAGGTCTCTGAAATCTACCTCAAAGGCCAGTCTGCCTCATCCTGATGTTACTTACTGACATTACCTGCTGCGTTTTAAAAGTGGCGTTGCACAAAGACCCAAACCCCAAACCTGACGTCAGTGCGTCTGAGTGACTGGACTGTAAAAGTTAACTTCCTCCTAGAATGGCTTCCCGTGCATGTCATAGCACTGCTGAGTAAATGAAGGTGTTCTTTTACCAGCTGCTTCAGCAAAGTCCTGCACTGTCCCTCTCTGACTGTTTTATGGGTGTTTCCCTGCGCTGTCCCTCTCTGCCTGTTTTATGGGTGTTTCCCTGCGCTGTCCCTCTCTGACTGTTTTATGGGTGTTTCCCTGCTCTGTCCTCTCTGACTGTTTTATGGGTGTTTCCCTGCGCTGTCCCTCTCTGACTGTTTTATGGGTGTTTCCCTGCGCTGTCCCTCTCTGCCTGTTTTATGGGTGTTTCCCTGCGCTGTCCCTCCCTGCTTGTTTTATGGGTGTTTGCCTGCGCTGTCCCTCTCTGCCTGTTTTATGGGTGTTTCCCTGCGCTGTCCCTCTCTGACTGTTTTATGGGTGTTTCCCTGCGCTGTCCCTCTCTGCCTGTTTTATGGGTGTTTCCCTGCGCTGTCCCTCTCTGCCTGTTTTATGGGTGTTTCCCTGCGCTTTCCCTCTCTGCCTGTTTTATGGGTGTTTCCCTGCGCTGTCCCTCTCTGCCTGTTTTATGGGTGTTTCCCTGCACTGTCCCTCTCTGCCTGTTTTATGGGTGTTTCCCTGCGCTGTCCCTCTCTGCCTGTTTTATGGGTGTTTCCCTGCGCTGTCCCTCTCTGCCTGTTTTATGGGTGTTTCCCTGCGCTGTCCCTCTCTGCCTGTTTTATGGGTGTTTCCCTGCACTGTCCCTCCCTGCCTGTTTTATGGGTGTTTCCCTGCGCTGTCCTCTCTGACTGTTTTATGGGTGTTTCCCTGCGCTGTCCTCTCTGACTGTTTTATGGGTGTTTCCCTGCGCTGTCCCTCTCTGCCTGTTTTATCGGTGTTTCCCTGCGCTGTCCCTCTCTGCCTGTTTTATGGGTGTTTCCCTGCGCTGTCCCTCTCTGACTGTTTTATGGGTGTCTCCCTGTGCTGTCCTCTCTGACTGTTTTATGGGTGTTTCCCTGCGCTGTCCCTCTCTGCCTGTTTTATCGGTGTTTCCCTGCGCTGTCCCTCTCTGACTGTTTTATGGGTGTTTCCCTGCGCTGTCCCTCTCTGCCTGTTTTATGGGTGTTTCCCTGCGCTGTCCCTCTCTGCCTGTTTTATGGGTGTTTCCCTGCGCTGTCCCTCTCTGACTGTTTTATGGGTGTTTCCCTGCGCTGTCCCTCTCTGCCTGTTTTATGGGTATTTCCCTGCGCTGTCCCTCTCTGCCTGTTTTATGGCTGTTTCCCTGCGCTGAAATGGCAGGTGAGGAAAGAGGCTGGCATTAGTGTCTATGGCTCCCTCCTGTTGGAGTTTGGAGATCCACAATCTCAGCTGAGATGGGGTGGGGGGAAGAAAGGGGAGAAAGTGGGAGGAAATCAGTTTACCAAACCTGCGCTGTGTTCCCCTCACTGTGCAGGTCTCTGAGATGTACTCCAAGGTGTGCAAACCCGGCAAGAAGAAGCGGCAGGTGCCTCCAGGGTCGCCCCCAGCAGCAAGGGATAACAACGGGCACAGGACCCTGGCACGGGGCTGCGGTGGGGGGGGCGCGGTGGAGCGTGAGGGGGGCGGCATGGCGGGGTTCAGTGTGGTGGTCAAGCCCCAGTCCTGGTCCCAGCCGGATGTGGGGCGGGATGACCACTGCTACGAGTCAATCATCGGGGAGAAGGCGTGGCCCACGGGTGGAGCCCCGCCTCCCGGGGAGCCTATCCCTGCCCAGGAGGCGGAGTCGGGGGCAGCAGCTGGGGGCTGGAAGCGTGAGAGGCCGCCGCCGCCCCCCAACGCCACGCTGCGCCCCAAAAAGAAGCGGGAGAAGCCGCCGCCCCCCCAGCAGCAGAAGTCACTGCCCAATAAGATCCTGGCCGCGGACAGCCTGTACGAGAGCATCGGCGACCTCAAACATGCTGTGTCTAGCTCCAGCACCACCACCATCTTCACCTTCAACGACGGCATGGAGATGTACGTCACCGGGCTGTAGCGCAGGCCCCGCCCCTGCCATGCCCATGGGCCACGCCCTCTCCCTGTGTTATCATCCTCTGCATCAAGCTGCACACCACCCTACTGATATTTACTCTACACTTTCCCAAATGACAAAAGAAACACTACTGATGTTAATCATATTTAAAAAAACAACAAAAACAAAAAACAAATAAGAATGAAAAAATTAATGAACTTCTTCAGAAAATAAAATAAAAGGCGTTAGCTTGGTTTGGCACTCAAACTGTCAGATGTTTTGCCTGGTGACAGTCCTCATTAGACCCGCCCCTCACTGAGAGCCCATTGGCCAAAATAACTGCCAGTCTCCCGTAGGGTGGGTGGAACCTGACAGCTGATTTCGCCCTCTCTTGGCCTGGATAGGAGATATCGGACGGTGGGAGTGTGGAGCTCACACTCTGATTCGCTGTTTGCTGTTTCTGCCTGCCCCTGCTGCGTGTACTTCCTGTGGCTCGGCCAATCAGGAGCTCACATGTGTGGGTCCAGCTCACCTGGCCTGCTGCTGTCCTGCAGAACTCCTGGGACAGGTTGTTCAATGTTCCAGACAAGGAGCTAGCAGCTTTCTGTGTGTCGCTGAAAAAGCTGGAGCTGGGAAGCATTGTGATTGGGTGGCTGAGGTCAGTAAGGGTGATTGGGGGCAGGGCTGCAGAGCTGGAAGGTCCTGATTGGTGGATCCGAATGAGTGACTATGTGTTTGGCTCCACCCACTGAGAATGACACCATCAGTATCCACCTGTGCACTCGTACCTGCATGGCAGGCACGCACACGCACACGCACACGCACACACACACACACACACACGCGCACACACACACACACACGCACACACGCACACGCGCACGCACGCACGCACGCACGCACGCACGCACACACACACACATACACATACACATACACATACACACATTAGCCCTCCAAATCCCAGCTCTTCACTCGTACAGTTGCACACAGGCTTGTGAGGATGAGTGGAGAGTGTGTTCACCCTCTCTATCACTCTTTCCTCCCTCCACTGTGACTGGGATCCAAAGCACACAGAGAAGACGACACTGTGCTTATACCACCAGGGCTGAGCTAACGACAGTGAGAGTCATTCACTCAACTGACTAATTACAGGAGTCATACTAAAACAGAGAGTCATTCACTCGTCTGAGTAATCACAGGAATTACACTAAAACAGTGAGTCATTCACTTGTCTGAGTAATCACAGGAGTCACACCAAAAGAGTGAGAGTCATTCACTCATCTGAGTAATCACAGGAGTCACACTAAAACAGTAAGTCATTCACTCCTCTGACTAATTACAGGAGTCACACCAAAACAGTGAGAGTCATTCACACTTCTGAGTAATCACAGGAGTCACACTAAAACAGTGAGAGTCATTCACTTGTCTGAGTAATCACAGGAGTCACTCTAAACCAGTGAGTCATTCACTCGTCTGACTAATCACAGGAGTCACACGAAAACAGTGAGTCATTCACTCGTCTGAGTAATTACAGGAATCACACTAAAACAGTGAGTCATTCACTCTTCTGAGTAATCACAGGAGTCACTCTAAAACAGTGAGTCATTCACTCGTCTGACTAATCACAGGAGTCACACTAAAACAGTGAGAGTCATTCACTCGTCTGAGTAATCACAGGAGTCACACTAAAACAGTGAGAGTCATTCACGCGTCTGAGTAATCACAAGAGTCACACTAAAACAGTGAGTCATTCACTTGTCTGAGTAATCATAGGAGTCACACTAAAACAGTGAGTCATTCACTTGTCTGAGTAATCACAGGAGTCACACCAAAACAGTGAGAGTCATTCACACTTCTGAGTAATCACAGGAGTCACACTAAAACAGTGAGAGTCATTCACTTGTCTGAGTAATCACAGGAGTCACTCTAAAACAGTGAGTCATTCACTCGTCTGACTAATCACAGGAGTCACACAAAAACAGTGAGTCATTCACTCGTCTGAGTAATCACAGGAGTCACACTAAAACAGTGAGAGTCATTCACTCTTCTGAGTAATCACAGGAGTCACTCTAAAACAGTGAGTCATTCACTCGTCTGAGTAATCACAGGAGTCACACCAAAACAGTGAGTCATTCACTCGTCTGAGTAATCACAGGAGTCACACTAAAAAAGCTGAAGAGGAAGAAGGACTGAGCTCAGGGAAGGAGAGGCTGTAGCTGTCAGCAGCTCAGACACGGCCATCTTCCTGAGGGACTGAAGCACAGAACGTTTCCCTGCTGTATTAAAAAATCAATCATGTGCCACCTTATTCCAACTCACAAATGCACTGTCTATATTTTCTATCAGCTCTTCTTTTTTTCTTTCATTTGGGTGTTTTTATTTTTGTTTGTTTGCTGTTTTTTTTTAAATGTAGTAACTAGTGGAAATGAAACGTGACAGAAAAGTCCAATCACTGCCACGTGTAAATGTTTAATTTATTCGTAGGTGTCTACGCAGTCTGCCTGCCTTGAACTTGCATGCTTTTGATATATCCGTCGTGGTACCTGAGAATGGTTTCTCTGCTGTTGTTGTTGTTGTTGTTTTAAATGTTTTATGTTTTGTTTTGTATTTCTAAAATGTATTTTGTTTTCAGTCGGAGAGCACAATGTCATTTTCAAATCAGGATGTTTATTTGCTTGGCAATAGGGACTAAAGCAATTCTGCATGGGCTTAGTCCACCTAGATACTGCACAAAAGCCAACAAAAACCTGACTGGATTGGAGGAAACCACCAAAAATAGGTGACTGGATAGGATGAACAGCCAGTAAAAGCTGATTCAATTGGATGAACAGCCAGTAAAAGTTGATTCCATTGGATGAACAGCCAGTAAAAGCTGATTCGATTGGATGAATAGCCAGTGAAAGCCAACTGGATTGGACAGCACATTGAAGCACATTGTGGTATAAGGAGCTAAGAGGAGTCCTCTTGCTTTTCCTGGCAGGATTCAGTGGAAGAAAAACTCCAGCAAAGCACAAGGATATGCAGTTCTGTCAATCATGAGTCTGACCAATCCCCTGTTCCTTCCCACAGCTGGACGTTTATCCCGTCCAATCAGATATAAGCTACAGCGGAGACAGAGGACACACAAGTGGCTTAAGCTCTGTGGGTGAAACCGAGGGAAGAATGTCACCCATGTTCGCTGTCCACTGACTGCTGTCCACCCTCACCATGTCAGACCCCTGCTGTTCTCCCGGCAGAAAAAATACTACAAAATTAAAGAACAGCTTTACAAGGAAGACAGCCTTCCAATCTGTCTAAAGCTAAAAAAAATAGAGTTTAATGCTCTTAAAAAACTGAAAGAGGACTGAAATATTAAAATGACAGAATTAGACCAAATATATTCAACGGGAATATTTTTCAGTTTAGCACGCGTTATGCTTACGTGTCAATGCAAAGTGCATATATATGTTATAATATACAACAATACCCTTGATGTTTTTTGAGAGTCAAAAGATCTATCTATCTTTTACTGATTTTGGTTGTGTTTGGAATGACTATCTGGTGAAAAAAAAAACAAATGGTGAACTCTGATCATGTGTTTGTTTTTTTTTCTGTTTGAACTATCATTATTCTTCAGAACAGCGGTTTAAAAAGCCCAGCTGAGTTTATTGTGGCAGCTATGTCGTATGTTTGCAAAGATAACAGGGTTGTGTCTAATCAAGCTGTGTAATTAAGTGCTAATGTGAAAAAAAAAGATTGTAATGTTTTTATATCTAAATTATTATTCATAAAAATGTCAAAGTCAAGTTTATACTTTTGTAATAAATAAGCACCTTTAAAAAACAATAAGTTGGTCTCACTCAGCTGTGACTGTAGAGTTATTTACTGATTTGTACAAAGAGCTCCGGGATTACTCTGCAGCTTTAAGAGTGTGTTTGTATGACTCCATCCAACATTAACATTTCTCATTGTGTGTCTGGCTCTTATCATCGGGCATTGTGTTAAAAAAAATGTTAAGTCATGTGAAATACTCAATTGCTTCAAGACAGGTCCGTCTCTGTAGGCCAACACTGACTAATGAGGACAGGTAAAGGGGAAAGACTGAGCAATGACAAAATGGCAAGGCATCCAAGCTTTCATTTATCTTACTTTTGATCAAGAATTCCATTTTAAATAGTTTGATGGTTCTGTATTCTGTGTAGAACTTTATATTAAGAACGGCTCCTAATGTGTTTGCATTTTTTGGCTTGTAGCACTGAGTAATATGTTAATACCATCTAGTTGTTAAACAGCTCCTCTTTAGAAGATCGTCAATGTTTGGTTACTTTTGCGAACAACTTAAACAAGACAAAAAGCTCAGCTAAAGTACTTGAACATTTTCATTGGGTTTGCAATGCCATTCGATCTCAAGCTATTCGTTTGCATGCATTCGTTAAAAACAGGAAACTTGCTGGTATACCATGCAATTACGTTTTTGGTTTAGAACTGCGATTTGTAGCGACCCCTTTGCCCTAGAAATTACAGGACAACAGGGGGCGGCTGTTCCGAACACTTCCGATCAACAAGGCAGACACTGAACCATAGCTGGAACTCACGTAGCTCTCGTAAGCTTGCGCTCAACCAGCGCCATAAAACCGTTCTTTCCCCATTTTGCCTAGCCGGCCGGCAAACGCGTATCCTTCCACACACAGACACACAAAATCCAGAGTGACATTTTCTGAATTCACCAATCAGCAGCTGCCTAAAAGGTGGCCGCGTGCCAGAGCGCAGTGTTTATGTGTACCGCGGGCCAATGGGAGCGCAGGGAGGGCGGGCCCCCCGGAACTCCCCCGAGCTGCAGCTGCACGCGCACAGGAGCGAGGAGGGGGCGTGTCGTTTTGTTGTGTTGTGTAGCTGGAGAAATGCAAAACCATATTTCTGCTTTAACCGGCTCATCCGTCGACCTACAAAAGTAGACAAAAACTATTTGAGCGGTTACGACAGTCAGAAACTAAAATTAAGGTACGGGAATATTTTTATTCATGTTTGGTGTCTCCAAGCTCCCCAGACATCGAGTTCACTTCCAAAAACGAGCTCGCATTTTCGGTCTCCCGTGAAGAGTGTAAAGATGAATTCAGAAGGTCTCCTCAATACGTCTTTGGCGGTTGGGGTAAGCGGCTGTCGCGGCGCACCGACGCTTGCCGGTAGCTGCGGTCGGCATATGGAGGACGGGAAGGCAAATGGAAAGATTGTTGCAACTGTGGATTCTCACAAAATACACAATAACCTTCCCACTGGACGCTTTTTATGTACTGTATTGCTGGACAGCGACGGTGCCGTGAGGAAACAGCGTAACGAAGCCATCGCTTTTGCTGGGACGGCTCTGCTACCAGACAGAAGAGAAAAACGACTGAGTGCCTTCAATAAAGTAGGTGAACGTTAGCTGCAAATTCAGCATGCAAACTGAGCAAGCTCGTTTCATTTCACAAGCTTTGGAAGTTGGCTTAGTAGTTAGTATTTTGGATTCATGTTTTCATTTTAATAAATTACCCATGCAGAAGCTGTTTAGCTAGTTTGGTAAGGCGTACAGTTAAAGTCACGTACCCTCTCCATCCCTGCTTGTTTGATAGGCAGGGAGCTGGTTACAGAGGTAGAGCCTAACCCCAGCGTTAGTGTATTTGACACGTATATATACTACAGTGTGGTAATTTTATACGCTACGTAAACAAAAGCTATTCAAGTAAAGTTGTGTATGTAGTATTAAAATGGCGAACCCATGCATTTTTTCAAAACTGTTTAAAAGGGAAACGCGGGGCTTGATTGTACTTATGTTTAGGTTCACCCCTCCCCCACTGTCGAGGAGACAACAAATATTACCCATTTTCTACACGTCTAAGTTAGAAAAATGTTGAAAATGTTGGAAGGTCTCACTCTGAGCCAGTCACTATATGCTATTATTGTTAGTGGGATAAGGTTGCCAGTGTGTAAACGGCAGTGAACGCCAACGCAATATTCCACATTTTCGTAGCAAGATTAAAATGACCTTTATTTTTAAGTGGGTAACGTTACAAGCGTTTAGACGAGTACGGGTTTTCTAATTTTAGTCTGGCGTAGTTGACAATTTGAGGGATTTTCCGTGAGCACACGTAGCGCTGAAAACGTAGGCTCAATGCGCCCTTAATGGAGACCCACATTCAGCACAGTTACAGTTGTACAGCAGCGCGACACGCCCCCACAGATATGCGCTACGAATATTTCACTGCACTTCCACAGTCTGCTCCTCTCTAAGTCTGCATTTTATTCCCATCATCTCAAGCGCCATTCTTACATGAATTACATCCAGCACATTAAGGGAGCGTTTTTATCATATGTTTAACCAGCTGAGGAGTCCTCTCTAGACTGCGTGCCAAATCGTTTTCTGTGGTTTCTCCAACTCCCGAGTATTTTAATGTAACGTTTGTGGTGAAGCAGTTGTACCAGGGAGGAACAGTTGATCTCTCACTCTCTAGCCTAGTGTAGAATACCAACAAATACAAAAGATAAGAAGCAAAACATTTGAAAGGGGTAAGTTGTTTCAATTTCTAACATGGTCCAGTAAAAGTTAATTATAGTTGTTTTTATTGAGCATAAAACACTGTTTGTTGACTTGCTCATTAAAAAAACGTTTTATTCAGTTAAACTCTCATCATTACTACATACATTGGAAAATATTTTAAAATGGGTGTTGTTCATGGGTGTGTCTGCCCTGACAGGTTGTCCGCTGTCTGATTGGCTGTATTTTTAGACTTGTATTTTTGTCTCTCTCCTGATTGGCTGAGCTAGCTGTCTTCTCACAAAGTGAGTTATCGTCACCAGGATCCCTCAATATTTTCTCAATACTCGTTCAAATGAAACAGGTGACACCTCTGTTTCTGTTATTTAAACAAATTTAAAACCAGGATTCATTTCTGCAGTCAATGTCAGTGTAATTCAAATAATTTAGTGCTTACAAGATACTTTAAAACAGATGTTTAAAACATAAAAATACTGATTATGTGCTCTTGGTATTCAGCTGTAACTCTGAAATAGTATTGCCAGGAATGCAGAGAATAAAGATTTATTTTAAACCAGCAGGTAACTGATATTATTCTGCTCATTAGACTGTGTGGATTTTAATCATCATGAAACTGGTAAATGCAGGCAAGCTGAGGGCCACATTTTGGGATTCTGTGGTATTGAATATACATGATTTGTGTGGTATAGGATTTGTGTGTGTATGTGTGAGTGTGTATTTATGTGTTTGTGTTTGCATTTGCGTATGAGTGTGTGTGTTTGCGTGTCAGTGAGTGTGTGTGTGTTTGCATTTCAGTGTGTGTGTGTGTGTGTGTTTTTGCGTGTCAGTGTGTGTGGGTGTGTTTGCATTTCAGTGTGTGTGTCTGTGTGTGTGTGAATATGTGTGTGTGTGTGTTTGCGTGTCGGTGTGTGTGTGAGTGTGTGTGTGTGTGTGTGCGTGTCAGTGTGTGTGTGTGTGAGTGAGTGTGTGTGTGTGTGTTTGCATGTCAGTGTGTGTGTGTGAGTATGTGTGTGTGAGTGAGTGTGTGAGTATGTGTGTGTGTGTTTGCGTGTCAGTGTGTGTGTGTGAGTATGTGTGTGTGTGAGTGAGTGTATGTGTGTGAGTATGTGTGTGTGTGTTTGCGTGTGAGTGTGTGTGTGTGAGTATGTGAGTGTGAGTGAGTGTGTGTGTGTGAGTATGTGTGTGTGTGTTTGCGTGTCAGTGTTTGTGTGAGTATGAGTATGTGTGTGTGTGTGAGTATGTGTGTGTGAGTGAGTGTGTGTGTGAGTATGTGTATGTGTGAGTGAGTGAGTGTGTGAGTGAGTATGTGTGTGTGTGAGTGAGTGTGTGTGAGTATGTGTGTGTGTGTGTGTGTGTGTGAGTGAGTGTGTGAGTGAGTATGTGTGTGTGTGAGTGAGTGTGTGTGACTGACTCTTGTGCCTCTCCAGGTGCAGCCGTGTGAAATGGAGGACAGTAGCTCTGCTGAAAGCAGGAGCACAGGGGACCAGTCACCCTGGGATACTGAGGTCAAGGGTCAACTCCTGACCGGGCGTGGCCTCCACCCCTGTACCTCCTCACACATCCCTGTACCTTCGCACAGGTAAGGCTGCAAGCCAGTCCAGACTCTCCTTCTCGCTATCCTGATTGTACCAAGCTTCAGTCAGTGTTGTGTTATTGGTGTGTGTCATTTAAACTTCTAGGGGAAAGTCTATAAATTCATTGATGGAAGTGGAAAAATGCCTCTCAAGCATCTGTCAGGCAAGAATCCCACCGAGTTTAGACTCACCAAAACCCTCAACTTCAGGATGTAACCATTACACTACACTGTAACCTCTGAGCTACAAGCCCAGCTCCCTAACCATTATACTACACTGTAACCTCTGAGCTACAAGCCCAGCTCCCTAACCATTATATTACACTGTAACCCCTGAGCTACAAGCCCAGCTCCCTAACCATTACACTACACTGTAACTTCTGAGCTACAAGCCCAGCTCCCTAACCATTACACTACACTGTAACCTCTGAGCTACAAGCCCAGCTCCCTAACCATTACACTACACTGTAACCTCTGAGCTACAAGCCCAGCTCCCTAACCATTACACTACACTGTAACCTCTGAGCTACAAGCACAGCTCCCTAACCATTATATTACACTGTAACCCCTGAGCTACAAGCCCAACTCCCTAACCATTACACTACACTGTAACCTCTGAGCTACAAGCCCAGCTCCCTAACCATTACACTACACTGTAACCTCTGAGCTACGAGCCCAGCTCCCTAACCAGTATACTACACGATAACCTCTGAGCTACAAGCCCAGCTCCCTAACCATTATACTATACTGTGACCTCTGAGCTACAAGCCCAGCTCCCTAACCATTACACTACACTGTACCCTCTGAGCTACAAGCCCAGCTCCCTAACCATTATACTATACTGTGACCTCTGAGCTACAAGCCCAGCTCCCTAACCATTACACTACACTGTACCCTCTGAGCTACAAGCCCAGCTCCCTAACCATTACACTACACTGTAACCTCTGAGCTACAAGCCCAGCTCCCTAACCATTACACTACACTGTAACCTCTGAGCTACAAGCCCAGCTCCCTAACCATTACACTACACTGTAACCTCTGAGCTACAAGCCCAGCTCCCTAACCATTATACTACACTGTAACCTCTGAGCTACAAGCCCAGCTCCCTAACCATTACCATTACACTACACTGTAACCTCTGAGCTACAAGCCCAGCTCCCTAACCATTACACTACACTGTAACCTCTGAGCTACAAGCCCAGCTCCCTAACCATTATACTACACTGTCACCTCTGAGCTACAAGCCCAGCTCCCTAACCATTATACTACACTGTGACCTCTGAGCTACAAGCCCAGCTCCCTAACCATTACACTACACTGTAACCTCTGAGCTTCAAGCCCAGCTCCCTAACCATTACACTACACTGTAACCTCTGAGCTACAAGCCCAGCTCCCTAACCATTATACTACACTGTCACCTCTGAGCTACAAGCCCAGCTCCCTAACTATTACACTGCACTGTAACCTCTGAGCTATAAGCCCAGCTCCCTAACCATTATACTATACTGTAACCTCTGAGCTACAAGCCCAGCTCCCTAACCATTACACTACACTGTAACCTCTGAGCTACAAGCCCAGCTCCCTAACCATTATACTACAGTGTCACCTCTGAGCTACAAGCCCAGCTCCCTAACCATTACACTACACTGTAACCTCTGAGCTACAAGCCCAGCTCCCTAACCATTATACTTCACTGTAACCTCTGAGCTACAAGCCCAGCTCCCTAACCATTACACTACACTGTAACCTCTGAGCTACAAGCCCAGCTCCCTAACCATTACACTACACTGTAACCTCTGAGCTACAAGCCCAGCTCCCTAACCATTACACTACACTGTAACCTCTGAGCTACAAGCCCAGCTCCCTAACCATTACACTACACTGTAACCTCTGAGCTACAAGCCCAGCTCCCTAACCATTACACTACACTGTAACCTCTGAGCTACAAGCCCAGCTCCCTAACCATTACACTACACTGTAACCTCTGAGCTACAAGCCCAGCTCCCTAACCATTACACTACACTGTAACCTCTGAGCTACAAGCCCAGCTCCCTAACCATTACACTACACTGTGACCTCTGAGCTACGAGCCCAGCTCCCTAACCATTACACTACACTGTAACCTCTGAGCTACAAGCCCAGCTCCCTACCATTACACTACACTGTAACCTCTGAGCTACAAGCCCAGCTCCCTAACCATTACACTACACTGTAACCTCTGAGCTACAAGCCCAACTCCCTAACCATTACTCTACACTGTAACCTCTGAGCTACAAGCCCAGCTCCCTAACCATTACACTACACTGTAACCTCTGAGCTACAAGCCCAGCTCCCTAACCATTATACTACAGTGTCACCTCTGAGCTACAAGCCCAGCTCCCTAACCATTATACTACAGTGTCACCTCTGAGCTACAAGCCTAGCTCCCTAACCATTTTATTAAACCTACTCCATGTACAAGAAGGTGAAGGTTAATTTGAAAGGGAGTGTGGCAGTATGTCGCCGAGTTTGACATGCTGATATAGTCTTCCTGTCCGTGCCCGTCTTGTGGTGTCTGTTATTGTGTGGTATATGTTTTGCCTGGCAGTCTGCCCATGTTAGCATGGTCCATATTTACTCTGTCTGTTTACTACTTGCCAACAGTCACTTTGATATAATCTCAGGGGGTATTTAGCAAGAGCACTTGGCAAACGGGGCACTGTTTACACAGGGTATTTATAGAGCATTGTGTTACTGCTCTGTGGGCTGGGGAGACTTGTGATTGGCCCAGGAGATTCACTGGGTCATGTGACCTGCTGTGAGCAGGCCCAGATATGCCTGAATGGAGCTGGACTCCCTCCCTCTGGTGCAGCTGGAGTGGGGCGTGTCAACCTGGTGTCTCTGCATTCTGATTGGACGGCAGGGCCCTGCATGATCTTACACTTCCTTTGATCTTGGCTGTGTAAGATGTTTGGTTTTGAGCCTGCAGCCTCCGCTCTGACTCCCATCCTGCAGAGTGCGGGGGGGGGGGGGGCTGACTGACCCTGTCACTTTAGGGCCACAGACAGGTGACACTAGGTGTGCTTCATCTGTCCAAACTCATTTCTTGGGCAACATGTTCAACTTTGTGCTTTTCTGTTTGCTTTTGTTTTACACATTAACGTGTCACAGGATTTGTCTCAGGCTCCACAGATTCAGTGCTGCTAATTAACACTGCCATAACTGGGGCAGTTACTCATTCAGCCGTTTGCATTTATATGTGTTAAAGCGCAGAATGTAAGCAACGGCTGTTAATAACTTAAAAAAGTTATTAAAAAATTAAGTGATTAATGAGATGATTTGGTATCACTAACAGTGATTAATCTTAACATTGTACTTTGTAATCATATTTGGATAAATCATAACTTTGTTCTTTGTAATCATATTTGTTCTGAAATCAATGGTATTTACATGAGAAACAAATCAAATGAATGCAGAATCAACACTGAGGGAGTGTATCAAACACTATTGAAACTGCATGTTTTTGACAGTGAGAGCAAAATTTGCATTCTTTTGTGCTACTATGACTGCAGTCACATTTCAATGGCTTTGGAAACTGCACAGATTACCTTTCTTTTGTCCAAAGAGCCATCAGACGACTCTAGTCAACTTTAACTTCCCACCTAGAAGTCTGTCTCTCTCCTTCTCCATCTCAGCAGGGAGGGTGTGGGTGTGCTCAGACAGGGTGTGCTCCTGTGTGCTGCCTGACCATCAGGGCTTACAGGGGGATTGGTTATCGGGGGGGGGGGGGGGGTGATTTTGCAGGGATTGCCTGCATGAATGCAGCTGCAGGTGGGTATCTAATCAATTACGCTGTTTTATTAACACTGTAGACATTTCAAGTACAGGTATGACCTGCATAACGTCCGTTCGGGCAATGTCCGACTGCATATGCGTCCGTAGTCCCATAAGGTTATGATAGATATCAGAAGTCCCAATCGGAGAACGAGACGTAGCAGATGGAACCTACTTAACCCATATATTACCTTGCCAGATACATTATCTGAAATACAGTACTGAATGTGTACAGTATATTGGCTTTTTAGTCAATACAGGTACCCCACAGTACCTCATATAGCCTTTATAATATGGTGTTCACACAACGTCCAAATCACATTACGTCCTATTTCATATCGTATACATTACGTGACACATACCTGTAAATCGGTCAATGTAATGCGCAAATTGTGGCAGCCCTACTGTAGAAATAACTGAGGAATAACTGAGTGAACAGTGTTCCTATTTGTCTGATTCTAAGAGTAGAGGCTACCAAAAAACCGGCTCGCACACACTGCCCTCCATGACTTGGAGACCGCTGCTTAAAGTAAATGCAAATCTCCAATGCAAATGCAATAACTACAGTACCAGATGGCTGTGCCTGCAGTGTGCCTAAGGCTGGAATAGAACCTTTGGCTTCGTCTGTTTTTGCATTTTACCCCATTTTCCCCACCTGAATTTACCTGTTGCTCCTTTAGCGCCAGCGAACGACTGTGTCCCACAAACTCAGGAAGAGGCTGTACACATGTGAACCCTCTGAGTCACATGACAGTGATCCCACCGTCCCATTCTGCTCTGTGGCTCAGGCTCCGCTCACACGCTCCGTAAGGAATATGTACCTCTCAGAGAAACACTAATTCAGCGCTGCACACATTGTGCAGTCACCCTGTCCACCAGAAGAGGGTGCTAGAGAGCAATGAGCCAGAGGTTTCCTAACCACCTTACCCCCCCCCCCCCCCACCCCGCCCAGATTAACCTCCTCTCTCCCCTTGGAAGGCCACGCCCAGATTAACCCCAGCTCTCCCTTGGGGAGGCCCCTCCCAGATTAACCCCTGCTCTCCCCTGGGGAGGCCCCGCCCAGATTAACCCCAGCTCTCCCATGGGGAGGCCCCGCCCAGATTAACCCCCGCTTTCCCTTGGGGAGGCCCCTCCCAGATTAACCCTCACTCTCCCCTTGGGAGGCCCCGCCCAGATTAACCCCTGCTTTCCCTTGGGGAGGCCCCGCCCAGATTAACCCCAGCTCTCCCATGGGGAGGCCCCGCCCAGATTAACCCCCGCTTTCCCTTGGGGAGGCCCCGCCCAGATTAACCCCAGCTCTCCCTTGGGGAGGCCCCGCCCAGATTAACCCCCGCTTTCCCTTGGGGAGGCCCCTCCCAGATTAACCCCTGCTTTCCCTTGGGGAGGCCCCGCCCAGATTAACCCCAGCTCTCCCATGGGGAGGCCCCGCCCAGATTAACCCCCGCTTTCCCTTGGGGAGGCCCCGCCCAGATTAACCCCCGCTCTCCCTTGCGGAGGCCCCGCCCAGATTAACCCCAGCTCTCCCTTGGGGAGGCCCCGCCCAGATTAACCCCAGCTCTCCCCTGGGGAGGCCCCGCCCAGCTTCACCCACTTTGAATGACTCAGCAGTTAGAGTGCTGCTGCACATGTGCAAACTTCTGCACATGCCCAGTGACACGGGATAAAAAGTAAAATGTTAATGAGTAGTTTCTTGCATGTCTGCCGCCTATTTCTCACAGCCTCAGCACACTTCATCTGCGCAGCCTCATTGCTAATGTCAATGTTTGCTTTGTACTGGCCCGGAAAGCCCTCTGTGGGAGTTTATCATGGAGTGGACTTTGTGTCTACGATGTGTGCTTTTCCGTGTTACGGCATGGAGCGGCCTTTTGCCCAGCGGCTGCTGTGGACAGCTGGATGGACCCTCTGATCAGGGGAGTCACAGACACTGCATTTGTCTGTTGTCTGTTCTTACTCAGTGTGACAATGGGCTCACTGCTGGCACTTGTGTC
Source organism: Albula glossodonta (assembly GCA_019788955.1). Lineage (NCBI taxonomy): Eukaryota > Metazoa > Chordata > Actinopteri > Albuliformes > Albulidae > Albula > Albula glossodonta. The sequence goes on from JAFBMS010002287.1 coordinate 27,670, forward strand.
CCATGATTTAGCTCTGTTAGCAAATTTAGCTCTGTTAGCGCATTTACCTCTGTTAGCACATTTAGCTCTGTTAACTGAACTACACCTCTTCACTCAAACTGTACCTTGGCCAGCTCTATCTCTGATCTGCCCAAGCCTAAAGTTTGTGTGTGTGTGTGCGTGTGTGTGTATGTGTGCGCGTGTACGATTGTGCATGCCGTTTTGCAAAATTCAGACATGTGTCTGACTTTCTGTAAAAATTAAAGTTACTTTAAAAAACAAACTGCCTGCAACTGTCCGTGTTGTCATTGGTGGGATGGTTGCTGTGGTTACGATAAATATATGGGCGGTAAAGCAGATTGGCTGCCTGTTTTTCCATGACTGCCCTGATGCAGCACAGGTATAGAGCGCATGGAGCTCAGGTGTGACGAAGGTGTAGCTCAGGTACAGGTTGAAACATTCGTGGGCTGTGTCGTGGGCTCTGGCTGTGAAACATTATACTTACTGTAAAACATAAACCCTGATAATGCTGAAGGCCAGACTAGTGCTGTACATACGCACGTACACACACACACACACACACACATATAAAGGCCAGACTAGCGCTGTACATACGCACGTACACACACACACATAAAGGCCAGACTAGCGCTGTACATACGCACGTACACACACACACATAAAGGCCAGACTAGTGCTGTACATACGCACGTACACACACACACACACACACACACACACACACACATAAAGGCCAGACTAGCGCTGTACATACGCACGTACACACACACACATAAAGGCCAGACTAGCGCTGTACATACGCACGTACACACACACACATAAAGGCCAGACTAGTGCTGTACATACGCACTACACACACACCACACACACACACACACACACCCATAAAGGCCAGACTAGCGCTGTACATACGCAACGTACACACACACACAAGGCCAGACTAGCGCTGTACATACGCACGTACACACACACACATAAAGGCCAGACTAGTGCTGTACATACGCATGTACACACACACATAAAGGCCAGACTAGCGCTGTACATACGCACGTACACGCACAAATACACACACATAAAGGCCAGACTAGCACAGTACATACGGATGTACACACACACATACATAAAGGCCAGACTAGCGCAATACATACACATGTAAACACACACACACACACACACACATAAAGGCCAGACTAACGCTGTACATATGCACGTACACACACAAACACACACATAATGGCCAGACTAGCGCAGTACATATGCACACATAAAGGCCAGACTAACGCTGTATATACACTTGTACAGACAAACTTCTCTGATACTGTGGACTGTGTCAGAGAACGGGCTAAACTCTCTGATTTTGGCTGACTCTGTGCTTCTGCTGTATGATAAACATGTGCTGGTGCCAAACAGTGTGACACAACTGCTTCCTGTGAGAACGAACAGGGACTCCAACTGCTGTTTATACACACACACTCTCACTCTCACACACACACTCACACACTTACTTTCACACACACGCACACACACACACACTTACTTTCACACACACACTTGCTCTCACACACGCACTTTCAAACACACGCACACTTGCTCACACACACACTCACTTTCACACTCTCTCACACACACACACACTCACACTTTCACACACACACTTGCTCTCACACACGCACTTTCACACACACGCACACTTGCTCACACACACACTCACTTTCACACACTCACGCACACTCACACTTTCACACACACACTTGCTCTCATACACGCACTTTCACACACACGCACACTTGCTCACACACACACTCACTTTCACACTCTCTCACACACACACACATACACATCAGTGAAGGTTGCAGAGCTCTGTGCTGTCATAATGTCATAGAGAAGAGAGTGACAGTGAGAGAGAGGAGTCCATGGTTAAAGCAATAATTTTCATCTCTCTTTGCAGCTTGCTCATGCATTTATTCATGACTTAAAACGTTCTAAATTAGGAATATCTGTGATTTGGCTCCCTTTTCCTGACTCAGTGTTATGAGTGTATTTTTGTGGTCTGGTGTTTTCAGTGTCATTAGTGCTTTTGTGTTTTGGTGCTCTCCATGTTATTTGTGTTCTTGCACTTTTTTGATTTTGGTGGATTTGGTGTTTTTGTGCTTTTTTTGTTTAATTTTCTGGTGTTTTGTGCTTTTTTGTTTTTGGTGTTCTTGTGCTCATTGTTTTTATAGTTTTGGTGATTTTGTTTTTGTCTGCTGTTCAGCAGGCTTGTTGTTCTTTTTCCCCACTCTTTCAGATATTCATCCCCTTCGTTTTTTCTCCTTTTTCTGATTTATAATTGGGTTTTTGTGCTGTGTTTTGTTTTCCTCTGTATCTGTGATATTTGGAAGTTGACCCAGTTTAAACGCAGTTTGGCAGAGGCTAATCTCTGTCCACTCCACAGCCCTGCCAGATTCATAGGCCGGTTTGCCCTGGCTATGCTGAGTGCAGAGGTTTGGTGGGCCAGGGGCAGGGTGCGGTAGGGCTGGCACAAGGCAGGGTGGGGCAGGGTGGGGCTGGGGCAGGGTGAGGTCAGAGCGGGGCAGGGGCAGGGGCAGGGCGGGGTCAGAGCGGGGCTGGGGCAGGGTCAGAGCGGGGCATGGGCAGGGTGGGGTCAGAGCGGGGCAGGGTGCGGTCAGAGCGGGGCAGGGTGCGGTAGGGCTGGCACAAGGCAGGGTGGGGTC
>JAFBMS010002288.1:0-30371 GCA_019788955.1 Albula glossodonta
ACCTGGTACCTTGCTCAAGGGTACAACAGCTATCCAATCCACAGCCCTGGTTATGGGCCAGTCCCTAACATACCTGCAGCAGTGCGGTTTGTGTCCGTTACCGGTGTGGAGGTGTTCTGGTGTGGCTGCTGGGGGCAGGTATGGACAAACACCTGAGGGTGGGGGAAGGACGTTTCCTCTGTCACTCAGTCTGGTCATGTGATACAGACACTCTGAGGCATGTCTGCACAAACACACACCCACACTCACACACACACACTCACAGCACAGACTTATGTGTACACCTAGTAAAAACTTATTACACTTACACATCAAACACGGTACTGTGTTTTTGCACACACACGCTCACATACACATAGACAAACACACACAGCACAGACGTAATGTGTACACACAGTAAAAACTTACTACACTCACACACACATACACACACAAAGTAGTGTGTTCCTACACACACACACACACATACACACTCTCTCCCACGCACACACACTCATACACAGACTCACACACACACACACATACTCACTCCCACACACACATACACACCCACCCCACACACACACACACACACACACACACACACCCAGCCCCTGAAGACAGATGGATGAATGCAGGGTGTGTATGGTATTTTTCCCTTGTGTGAACTTGATACTGTTGTTTGGAAAACAACAACAGAAAGCAGAGCCCACAGGCATTTAAACCAGTGGCTTGGTATACATGGGAGGTGCTGGCCCCTGATCCAGCTACCCTAGGCGTTTCTCCACAGACAACGCCCAGCTTTTAAAGAGACCCCTCAGGCATCTGGGTGAAGTCGGCCATAACTCCATAATGTCCACATTCTCACAGCAGATTCAAAGGCACCAATTGTCAAGAGCGACAATGGGTCGCGTTTATATAGTACCTTTCATCTAAGGATCTCTGAACACTACACTAATCGGTGAAGGAGGGGACGAGGGCGGGGCAATGCTCACCATGTACAGAAGGATGGATTTCCAGCTGTCCCATTGGCTGCTGTGTTGCAGGAGCCTCCCACTCTCGGCTATGGGATCAAACATGAGCAACTGTTAACTCAAAGGCACTGGTACAGAGTATTAAAGATACGTCTTCCTGCATTACTCTAACCTCTGCTGTGCTGTGATTGGCTGCTCTTCCCTCTGCTGAGCTATAATTAGCTGCTTCTATGTATGATGGGTTGCGACTGGCTGCATTCATCCCAGCTAGACTTTGTTGGACTTGGTTTTATTTGATTTGTGGTACAGCAGGTCATCCATATGGTTTAGTCCATGCTATCCCTTCTGGCACTTGGGACTTTCATCCCACTTTAACACTCTTGTCCCCGGCTTAATGAGTTGTAAGTCGCTCTTGGATAAGAGCGTCTGCTAAATGCCTATAATATAATGTAATGTAATTTGTTTCAGTTGAGTTATTTTTTTGTTTTGTGTTTTGGTTTGGTCTAGTTTGGTGTGTTTCCTCAGGGTTTGGTCTAGTTTGGTGTGTTTCCGCCGGGTTTGTATGTGTTTCAGTAGTGTTTAGTTTGTCTTGCTCAGGTTCCGTTTAGTTGGCTTTGGGAGGTGTGCAGCTGAGAGGGGTGCCGGGGGGGGGGGGGGGGGGGGGGGGTCTGGGGGGGGGGGGGGGGGGGGGGGGGTGGGGGGGGGGGGGGGGGCGGGGGGCTGGGAGCATGTGGAGGATTATGGGGGATTTACAGGCCTACGGCCTCACCACAGCAGCTGTGTTTGTACAGTCCTGCTTGAGGACTGTACAGTCTGAGCATGATCACTCACACTGTCCGTTTCTCTCTGAGGGGGACTCTGAGTGTACTGTAATCTCCCTCCCAAACGCCACAGCTGTCTGCACACTGCATCTCCTCAACAGCAAGTTTAGAAGCAACTTTAGGCATAACTATGAAAAAAAAGATATAAAAGCATTATATTGGGGTGGTACCATTTTATTTGAAAATAGATTTGTGTGGTATCTGTATCAGGGAAAAGTTAATTTAATTTAGGTTGGAATATTACATTTACGGCCGTGTTTCTGTCACATGCTACTTGTGTGAAATTAACAACACAGATTTTTGTTGACATTCATTATAACCACTGTACCAGAGTTTGGACCACTACAATAGGGCCAATATTTTACTTGTTATTTCTTCTTAAGTATGTTATTAACAAGAAGCACTACACTGTTTTTCCCCTTCATGTGAGTCATGCTTATTTAATTTGTCTTTTCCAAAGTGTTTATTTTTTCTCTTGAGGCCGTTTTTGAAGCTCCGTGCTGGCAGTGCGTTCAGCTCTGGTCTGATGTTTGTCTTTCCGATAGGTGGGTGGCCTTCGAGAATCTTGGTTTTTCTGGCGAGCTCTACATCCTGGAGAAGGGCCTGTACGGTAACCCTGACGACTGGGGAGCTTCCAACTGCCAGATCGCTTCCGTGCAGCCTGTCCTCGTGGTACAAAACTCCGCCTTTTTCAAGTTTTATGTTTCACATTAAAGAAATTATAATAATTTGAGATTCCTACCTCATGCATAACCTATACCTATCGGTTCATCATCTCATTCAATACATATCTCTTTTGAATTACGAGTTAAGCAGGTCTATTCACACTACAGTTTATTGCTACCACATTGTCTCAGGGGTGGCTTTGTCCAGAGGAATTTCCATGTGAGTTTAAGGTGTATCCAGGTGTGGGACAGGGCAGGCTAGTGGGCTATCAGGTAGAGTACCCTGGGAATCGCTCAGGTGGATCGCTGTGAAAATTTCCTCCATGAGGAAGTTTTAAATAAAAATAAAAATAAACTCACATAGGTGGTTTGTAGCAACATGTGCTCTTTTGGGTATAGCAATGAAAGGGCTTCTTTAAAAATGTGACCCAGTCCTTCAAATAATCAGTTATTCTTCAATTACCAGTGGCACATAAGTAAAATGGAAGGAGAGTTTTGTTGTTTTTCGTCAAAGTTATTTTTCTCTGTGTTTTTTTCCAGGATACTCTGCATGGCTGGGACAAGTTTAAGGTGAGAACAGCTGAGGGGTTTCTCTTGGTGCCTGAATTATGCAGGCCTTGGCCTCAGCCTGTGGTGTTGAGCGTACGGTAAGGGCACATGTCTGTGTGGGGCACAAGGGCCGGGTTTATGGTTTCTTCTCTGTCTCTTTCCTGGTGTCTCAGATCCAGCTGTTCTCTGAGAATGGCTTCCAGGGTGACGTGCAGGTTCTGTCAGACAGCACACCAGTGCTTCCGGAAGGTTTCTGTCTCAGGTCATGCAAGGTCATGGCCGGCAGGTGAGTGCTGTAGGACTGTATCTCTTAGCCTCTGTGTTGGGAGTTGGGAGGTTGTCTTATAGGACAGTGGTGTGTGTTTTAGAGGTTATCTCATAGGACAGCGGTGTGTGTTTTAGCGGTTATCTCATAGGACAGCGGTGTGTGTTTTAGAGGTTATCTCATAGGACAGCGGTGTGTGTTTTAGAGGTTATCTCATAGGACAGCGGTGTGTGTTTTAGAGGTTACCTCATAGGACAGTGGTGTGTGTTTTAGAGGTTATCTCATAGGACAGTGGTGTGTGTTTTAGAGGTTATCTCATAGGACAGTGGTGTGTGTTTTAGAGGTTATCTCATAGGACAGTGGTGTGTGTTTTAGAGGTTATCTCATAGGACAGCGGTGTGTGTTTTAGAGGTTATCTCATAGGACAGTGGTGTGTGTTTTAGAGGTTATCTCATAGGACAGCGGTGTGTGTTTTAGAGGTTATCTCATAGGACAGCGGTGTGTGTTTTAGAGGTTATCTCATAGGACAGCGGTGTGTGTTTTAGAGGTTACCTCATAGGACAGTGGTGTGTGTTTTAGAGGTTATCTCATAGGACAGTGGTGTGTGTTTTAGAGGTTATCTCATAGGACAGTGGTGTGTGTTTTAGAGGTTATCTCATAGGACAGCGGTGTGTGTTTTAGAGGTTATCTCATAGGACAGTGGTGTGTGTTTTAGAGGTTATCTCATAGGACAGCGGTGTGTGTTTTAGAGGTTATCTCATAGGAAAGTAATGTGTGTGTGTTGTAAGTTTGGAGGTTTCCTGGGCAGTAAATGGCTAGCTGACAAGCCCAGGTTACCAGCACACTCACACACACGGCCTAAACGCACAAAAGACGACAGGGACCAACAAAGCCCCATTATGTGCATAGAGTAATACAATGTGCCCTCCTGCCAATCATGTTCCAACTTTTGCTACGAATGTGGCGTATTAAAGAAACTGGGACATGGAGTCATAATGGGCGGAACTCTCCTGTCCTCCAGCCCAACCTAATGGGAGCAAATGCACCTCTGAAATGAATTAATAGTGCCCCTACAGGCAGCAGGATGTCAGTGCTGGAAACTGGAACACAGTGGATGTAGCCTCATAGAATGGCAGTCAGAGATTTTGGGGTAAATCGTGAGTAAATTATATGGTGCCCGTGTGTCTGTGCCAGCTGGGTGGCCTTCGAGGGGCCGGAGTTCACGGATAACATGTACATCCTGGAAGAGGGGGAGTACCCCGACCTCCCAGCCATGGGCTGCCTGAACCCCGAATCTAACATCCTCTCCCTACAAACCACAAGCCTGGTGAGTACAGAGAGTTTCACCTGCATGTGCATGTGTGTGCATATATATGTGTCTGTGTGTATGTGTTTGCGTGTGTATATGTTTGTGTGTGTGTGTGTGTGTGTGGTCTGCTTATGTACAGTATGTAAGATTGGAATGAATGTAACATAGTTTATGGAATTTTTTTATACCACAACGTCTTCCAGTTCAGTTCCCTGAAATAGCTGCGGCTAAATGTGCTGGTTATGTGGTTTAATTCAAGGGCTGCAGGTTCAAACCCCCCAGGGGAAACTGCTGTGCCCTTAGGGATACCAAAAATTGGAAGTCAGGATTTAGTAAGAGTCTGCAGTACAAAAAACTGGTCATTTATTATCTGTATGCATAAAAAAGGAATGTATTTCAATGATTAATTACTGGAAAAAAAAAAAATTAGTAATGTCATATGTTAGTAGTAAAGCTACTCTTCTCTGGATCCTTATGAAAGATGAAACATCAAAATGCACATTTTTATGATACATGTTTTTATGTTGTATTTTTTCCGTTACAAGTTCACTCTGGTCAGGTTACCTCAGGATAAGTGTTCTGTTGCTTTAAGAAGGTGTGAGAGACAGCTTCCTGTTTGAATGTTGGACAGGAAATCGGGTCGTTTTGGAACAGAAGATGATTCATACGCTTTGTTTTCTGTGACTCACGCTGTTGTCCTAAAGTCCTCCTGACTGTGCTGACCCTCTGTGTTTCTCCCTCTCTCTCTCCCCCTCTCTCTCTCCCTCCCTCCCTCTCTTTCTCTTCTCAGGAGTTCTCTCTCCCCTCCGTTACGCTGTTCTCGAGGCCCAGCTTCAGGGGGAGGAAGCTTCTGCTGAAGGAGGCAGTCATGGATCTGAGGCAGGCTGGGTCAGATGGGCGAGTGCCATCCCTGCTGGTGGACGGAGGAATGTGAGTCCACACCTTTCCCACAATCCTCTCTGATTCTTACCTGCATAATACTGAAGACTAAATAAGAAACAGTAGAACCTTAGAGGTATAAAAGGTAGGAAAAGTCCAGTCAACTGAACTAATACAAAAAATAAGTAGCATGTTAAATCCCTTTCGAACTGATGCAAAAAGTCCAGAATTTAACCAAAACTTTATCACACTAAGCCTCAGGTCCCTTTATGACATCACTGGCTCACCCATCTCCTTCTGTGACATCACTAACACAACCTCATGGCCAGATCTCCTTCAGTGACATCACTGACACAACCTGCCATCCTTCTGTGACATCACAAAAGAAGCCCCTTTGTGATAAATGCCCTTGAGGGTGCTGTAGACCCCTGGACCTGTAGAATTATATTAATACACATTGTGGTGGTGTGTGGAATTCCCAGCCAGGGCTTTAATGTGTTTTGGCCAGAGCTGGAGGGGTGATTGGGGTGTGGGTTCGAGGTGGGGGGGGGGCAGCTATATTTGGATGACCCACAGGGAGGTGGTAGATTTCTGCATCGGGTTTATGAGCCAGGAGAGTGTGAAGGAATCACACTGGAGTGATGTATCTCCCACCCCAGAGCTCACCTGCAGCACTGAACCCAAGATGCAGCTCACTCCAATCTGTGGAGGGACTGAGCTACAGATTTCTGCCCTGGTTTGGCAGAAATGTCTTTGTGACAGAAATCATATCCAAGGGGTGAACACGCTCAATTTTGACAGTTGAAACTTGTAGTGCGATGACATAAGAGACTTTATTATATTCTGTAATTTGCGCATCATTAATGTGCAAACCCAGATGTGTGTGTGGTATCTTTGTCAGGGCAAAGTGAACTCAAAGTGAACTCAACAGAGCTTTGTAACTATCACATTCTGATGTCAGCCTGATACTGACACCTTTTAGTTTTATAAAGGACATAGTAGAAAATACTCTACGTAAGATGCTCTGTTTTACCACTGCACCATCAGTTTGCACAGAACACCCTTCTATTTAAGTGTTTAAGTCCTCTTTAATCAGACACCTTAATTAGTTATTTGTCTGTGTGTGTGTGTGTGTGTGTGTGTGTGTGTGGGGTTCTGCTCTCTCCATGGGTTTTGGAGTTGGTGAAACTGCCCAGAGCCACATCGCTCTGCACATCCATGTTTACATTCTCCTCTCTGGAATTTGATTATGCATGACCTCATTTTGTTTATTTGCGCAGTGCTGCGATGCTTTAATTCTGCCACATAATTTCCTGCTCAACCCTCTATGAGAGCGACAGGCTGGTAACACATGGAGGGGTTGTGTTTTACTTGTATTTCTCTCTGCTCTGTAGAGGGCTATGGCACGTGTGTGTGCACGTGTGTGTGTGTCTAACTTCTCTGTGCTCCACAGGTGGGTTCTCTATGAGAACAGTCATTTCCGGGGCCGGCAGCTCCTGCTGCAGCCCAGCGAGGTTGGGGATTGGTTCAAGTTCAGCGGCTGGCAGCGAATCGGATCACTGCGTCCTCTCTTCCAGGTACTGAGCCCCTCCCTTGCTTGCAACACGGTCTCCATAGTGACAAAGGGGCAAAACATGTTTGCGTGGTGTCCATATGTTTACATTTGTGGGTAACAGCGTCTACATTCCAACATCTGTGTCCAACAGCTGCAGGAATTAGACCTGACACAAATATGTATTTTAAATATTTAAACTGGTAAATACTGGTATAATTTGAGGCACTGTGATTTTTGTATTTCGAAAGCAAATATACAGTGTTGGAATACCAAAGCAAGGGTAATTGACAGCAGAGAAATTCTCTAATGTGACCAGCCGATCCCTCGCTTGTAATGCGATTCAACCTGTTGTGTGAAACGGCGAGGTTGGCGAATGGTGGAGCTCGGCTGGCCGTGGCTGTCGCCGGGAGGTCTGGGTGTGGCTCCTGCTGTGCTCATTGAAGGAAACAAAAATGATTTAATAAGCAAAGAACGCAGAGAGCTGGTTTCATTTTACTCACCACACACTCACACGTGAGGCGGAGCAGCAGAGCAGAGCTCACCGGCCAGAATAAATACGAATGTGCAGGAATGCCAAAAATGTGCTGCATTTCTGAGGTCATTTTTTAGAGTCATGAATCAGTGGGAAACCATGCTCCCGTCACAGACACACAGGGCCAGGGTACAGACACACAGGGCCAGGATACAGGCACACAGGGCCAGGGTACAGGTACACAGGGCCAGGGTACAGGTACACAGGGCCAGGGGACAGGCACACAGGGCCAGGGTACAGGTACACAGGGCCAGGATACAGGCACACAGGGCCAGGATACAGGCACACAGGGCCAGGGTACAGGTACACAGGGCCAGGGTACAGACACACAGGGCCAGGATACAGGCACACAGGGCCAGGGTACAGGTACACAGGGCCAGGGTAACAATTTGTAATTGTTTTTCTCTCTCATTCTGAGCAAACACAGATGTGTACGTGTGTGTGTCTGTGTGATAAAGTATGTTTCTCTGTCGCTCTCTCTGAGCAGTAGCACGTGTGTGTGTGTTTGAGGGAGGTGTGTGTTAATGAGTGTGTTTGTGTCTCTCTGAGCAGAAGCAGGCATACGTGCGTTTGAGGAACAGGGGTACGGGAGGCTGGATGTCCCTCACCGGGCCGCTGGACGAGGTGAAGCTGATGCGGGTGCAGGCGCTGGAGGACACGGGCGGAGTCGAGCAGATCTGGGCCTATCAGGACGGACTGATGCGCTGCAAGGTACTGCCGCCATCGTTAACCTCCCGCAGCACCACCAGTGGGTTTAATCAGCCAGCTGCTGAACAGCATCATGGGATAGATGAAGCTGGTCATTCGGCCTTCAATAGCGGCACCATGCCCCCAAGCAAAGATGTTCTAATGGCACAGACCCATAGCTTATTATACCTTGATGTGCAGCTACCCGATCAACCAATAAATGTGATACAGATTAAAACTGCCTGTCAGATGTGGCGCACTTCCCCTGTGTGAGAATCTGACCTGCATCATGGCCGCTACCTCACTGGCGTTGCAACGGCTGCTACAGGAAGTGCCACTCTCACACGGCACTGTTTTCTGTTCCAGCTGCTGGAGGAATGTTGCCTGGAGACAACAGGAAACGTGGTGATGACGGGATGCAGGCTGACCGTTTCCCCGGAGATGGGCAAGGAGAACCAATTCTGGAGCATCACCAGGGACGGCCTGATCCGTTTCAACCTCAAACCCGACCTGGTGCTGGAGGTCAAAGGTCAGTCCCCACCCTCACCCTCAGAGCTGACACCATCCCCCAACTGCCATGTCAGCAGGTTTAACTCCATTCCTGTAGGGGGCAGTGTCTGCAAGTTTAACTCCTGTTCTGGAGGGCTGCAGTGTCTGCAGGTGTAACTGCAGTCCTGGAGGGCCGCAGTGTCTGCAAGTTTAACTCCAGTCCTGGAGGGCCACAATGAAGAAATACTTTTTTTCAAATAAGGTTCCAGTGTAAATTTACATTGTAAGCATGTAAGCATTGTAAAAAATCTTGAAAACAGATCTTGAGATTTAAAACTCATGGGACCATAATGCACTGCTCCAGAGAGCTCCGCAGGCACAAAAGCTGTAGTTGCAGTCTGAAGCAGAGAGAGAGAAAGCATCCTTTTTAGGTCCTATTAGATCAGTGGGTTGATCTAATGAGGTCATTCAGGGTGTGGAATTTGTTACTGAACCAGGAGGGAAAAACAAAAGGCTCTGGGCCTGTCAGTCACTGTCTCATTGTCTGTCAGAAGTCTTTTGTGCTAATAATGACATTGTCATTATATGGAATGCAGTACCCACAATGCACAGGGGCACTCCCAACACACAAGGTGTCATTTAGCATGATCTCATGACGTAATCTGCTGGAAGTACACTACAGGACTACACTACACTGCACTGATTTACATTTAGGCTTCACAGGCAACAAAGATTACATTTTCACATAGGGTCTAGCATATCACAAGATATGCTAGACCCTGGCCCTTAATGGTTAGCACCGATGCTCTCTTAACATAAGATACTCAGCAGCAAAAAGCCTCCAATCTCTGAGTCTTCACAAACTCTCCATATCATGATTGCCTTTGTTACTTGTCTCCTCTTGTGTAGTGTGGCCCCAGGATTCCTGTATATCACAGAAAAATGGTTTTTACATGAGGAGGTGACTCTCTGGACAGCCACAGTTTGAGGCCGCTGTAATTGAGCCCCATTTCCGCCCCTATGTTCCCCGTGAAAACACCCTTACAGCGCTGTGTTGTGCTGTGTATTTGCTCACGTGTAAACGCAGTGCAGGAGGTTTTCAGAATGAGGACAGGTCTCTCTGCGTGAGTGTATTTGCTCACGTGTAAACGCAGCGCAGGAGGTTTTCAGAATGAGGACAGGTCTCTCTGCGTGAGTGTATTTGCTCACGTGTAAACGCAGCGCAGGAGGTTTTCAGAATGAGGACAGGTCTCTCTGCGTGAGTGTATTTGCTCACGTGTAAACGCAGCGCAGGAGGTTTTCAGAATGAGGACAGGTCTCTCTGCGTGAGTGTATTTGCTCACGTGTAAACGCAGCGCAGGAGGTTTTCAGAATGAGGACAGGTCTCTCTGCGTGAGTGTATTTGCTCACGTGTAAACGCAGCGCAGGAGGTTTTCAGAATGAGGACAGGTCTCTCTGCGTGAGTGTATTTGCTCACGTGTAAACGCAGCGCAGGAGGTTTTCAGAATGAGGACAGGTCTCTCTGCGTGAGTGTATTTGCTCACGTGTAAACGCAGCGCAGGAGGTTTTCAGAATGAGGACAGGTCTCTCTGCGTGAGTGTATTTGCTCACGTGTAAACGCAGCGCAGGAGGTTTTCAGAATGAGGACAGGTCTCTCTGCGTGAGTGTATTTGCTCACGTGTAAACGCAGCGCAGGAGGTTTTCAGAATGAGGACAGGTCTCTCTGCGTGAGTGTATTTGCTCACGTGTAAACGCAGCGCAGGAGGTTTTCAGAATGAGGACAGGTCTCTCTGCGTGAGTGTATTTGCTCACGTGTAAACGCAGCGCAGGAGGTTTTCAGAATGAGGACAGGTCTCTCTGCGTGAGTGTATTTGCTCACGTGTAAACGCAGCGCAGGAGGTTTTCAGAATGAGGACAGGTCTCTCTGCGTGAGTGTATTTGCTCACGTGTAAACGCAGCGCAGGAGGTTTTCAGAATGAGGACAGGTCTCTCTGCGTGAGTGTATTTGCTCACGTGTAAACGCAGCGCAGGAGGTTTTCAGAATGAGGACAGGTCTCTCTGCGTGAGTGTATTTGCTCACGTGTAAACGCAGCGCAGGAGGTTTTCAGAATGAGGACAGGTCTCTCTGCGTGAGTGTATTTGCTCACGTGTAAACGCAGTGCAGGAGGTTTTCAGAATGAGGACAGGTCTCTCTGCGTGAGTGTATTTGCTCACGTGTAAACGCAGCGCAGGAGGTTTTCAGAATGAGGACAGGTCTCTCTGCGTGAGTGTATTTGCTCACGTGTAAACGCAGCGCAGGAGGTTTTCAGAATGAGGACAGGTCTCTCTGCGTGAGTGTATTTGCTCACGTGTAAACGCAGCGCAGGAGGTTTTCAGAATGAGGACAGGTCTCTCTGCGTGAGTGTATTTGCTCACGTGTAAACGCAGTGCAGGAGGTTTTCAGAATGAGGACAGGTCTCTCTGCGTGAGTGCATTTGCTCACGTGTAAACGCAGTGCAGGAGGTTTTCAGAATGAGGACAGGTCTCTCTGCGTGAGTGTATTTGCTCACGTGTAAACGCAGCGCAGGAGGTTTTCAGAATGAGGACAGGTCTCTCTGCGTGAGTGTATTTGCTCACGTGTAAACGCAGCGCAGGAGGTTTTCAGAATGAGGACAGGTCTCTCTGCGTGAGTGTGTGACATACCTGGGCCACAGCTTTTGAGTCTGTTATTTATCATATTGAGTTAGGCAAACTTTTCTCATGATGGTAACAGGAAAAACATGACATGGTAAGTCCCAGATCATATGCTTTCTCATTCCAAAATAGTCTCTTCTTCTAAAAAATACCTCAGTTTTAATCAGTGTGTTTGTAACAACAGCTTTAGATATCATGTAACAAAAGGGCACACCATCGCAACAAATAGCTTAGCACGTAAATTACTGTTTGGATCGACAGCCACAGAAGTATACAGAGTGGCTATTTTCCAAAGGAAAGTGCTGTCTCATCCTGGTGTCTATTCGTACCCCACACAGATAGACAGATCACGTGTGGAGGAGCTCAGGTGCACTGGCGTTGTGAGAGAACGTTAGCTGGCATGGCGGTGTACGCCCTGGCCTGCAGAAACAGTGACAGTGAGAGCGTATGATTGGCTGCTCTGTTCCTGTGCATGTACAGGGCTGCGTGTGATTGGTGGTTCAGTTCCTGTGAATGCAGGGGGGCTGCGTGTGATTGGCTGCTCTGTTCCTGTGCATGTACAGGGCTGCGTGTGATTGGTGGTTCTGTTCCTGTGAATGCTGGGGGCTGCGTGTGATTGGTTGCTCTGTTCCTGTGCATGTACAGGGCTGAGTGTGATTGGCTGCTCTGTTCCTGTGAGTGTGAAGGAGCACGTGTTATTGGCTGTCAGCTGCAGCTGTGACACACTCGGCTGTTTAGCTGAACAGGCTGTATGTGAGAGGCTTATTGAATACTGTTTCAAACACACATTGAAAAAGAGCATAAAAATGTGTATGCTTTGCCTCTTTTTTGTATGGTCTATACGCATTTCCACCATTTTCATTTTAGGTGTTGGGAAAAGTAAACAACATGTATTCCAATACAAAGTAAAAAAAAAATAGTACATGCAACCCAAATTAATATTTCTATAAACTGCAAATGGTTGACACATGTCATTTTGCCATATATAGCCGAGCATGTCCACAGAGAGCCGGTGTGGTGTGTAGGTTTACATTCCAGCCGAGCAGGATCACACCTGACTCCACCGATTTAATCACCTGATTTAATCAACGGATCGCAGGCTTCATGCAGCCAGGTAGTTGTGCCAGGTGAGTTCCTGCTCAGAGAGGAAGTTTGACCACCCCTGCTACAAACTTCACAAACAGCAAAGACATGAAATGAATGCATGCTAATTAATATAGCATGTCTGAAAAAATACCTGCGTTTTAAATACTGAAAATACCTGCGTTTTAAATACTGCCCATCCCTGGTCAGTGAGCAGGTTTAAATGATTGTGGCTCTGCCCAGCGGACAGTATTGAGAGGATCTGTGTCACCTCACTGATGAATCTACACCTGTACCTCATAATCTTACCTGTGGATGTACACGCACACACACACACACAGCCAGGCAGCCGCCTCTCACACATAGCTTACAGATGTCCTTACCTGGACACATACCCAATATCTGACACAACCAAATGAGAGTTTTCTGAGCGGTAAATGTGTACAGTTCTGAATGGGGGCTTAGATTCCCTTAGCTGTCGCAGATTGTGTCTATTTTTATACTTCAGAAATTGTGTTTTTCTAATGTACGTCATAGCTAATACCACCGGGTAGGACTCTGGTTCTGACGGAGCGTTGGTACCGTCTGAGTTTGGGCTGATTTTATTCCAAACACGCTGGCTGGTGGCAGAAACCCTTCAGAGGATTGCCATGGAAACCTGGGATGTCTGCAGAGCGGCTGTTTTTATATGTGATTTATTTTGGTGCTTCATGGAGGTGTTCTTGTATATTTCATTGCAGCATTGTGAAACATACATCATTTCTTACTTTAGTTACTTATGCCTTTATTAAATATTAAAAGTGAACAATGAAGTGGTTTATATTAGCTGTAGTGATAAAATGGAATGATCTCAGCTGAACCAAAAACATTTTTGACATTTCTCTCTATCTCAGAGGCCTTCATCATGTTTTAGTCTTTAATGAAATACGTTTGGAATTGGCGGATTGTTGGTTGTTTACTGAAGTTCTGTTTAAACTTTAACTGAATCATTTTCCCTGTGTGGGGGGTGGGGCGAGTGTGTCAGCAGGTAGTGTCAGGTGTCGTCCCAGCTCAAAGCTCATCTCCTGGCGCCATCATGTGGATCGTTTGAAAAGTGCAGTATGAAAGTGAGCCGGGACACTCTGCCCTCAAGGCCAAACTGTTGTTTTCAATCAAGGGTGTATTATTTGAAAACAAATATTTGTGTGATGCTCTCTTCCTGTTTGAAAATGATGCCACTTAGTCTTGTAATAGACACGGCAAAATTAGTGAAGGTAATACTGTTTTGGCCATTTTGATTGCACCATGAGCATCAAAAGAGGCTCCTCTGTGTGCTATCCACAGTGGCTACCTCACGGTTATGTTATCGGTTGTGATTCAGAATCTAAAAGCTTCCTTTTCTGGTAGACATTCAGTGTCTGACTGAAACAATCTTTTCTTTTTTACAGGAGGTCAGCAGTATGACAAAAACCAAGTAGTTCTCGGCATGTTTGATGAAAAGCAACTCAACCAAAGATGGACTGTGGAGATCTTGTGATACATCTACGAGGACCGGCACAGATTTGTGGGATTTTTTTGCGACACAGTTGGCTGTGGTGCCCTCTGGCGCAGCTCCACAGTGGGCCCCAGGGCTCTCTGGTGCAGCTCCGCAAAGGGCCCCAAGGCTCCATGGTGCAGCTCCGCAATGGGCCCCAAGGCTCTGTGGCGCAGCTCCACAGTGAGGCACAGGATACTCTGGTGCAGCTCTGCCATGAGCCTGATGGACCTCTGACAGACATGTCTTATGAAACCAAAGCACAAGAGTGGAGTGGAGCGTGTAAAAACACAGCTCCCCAGTCCTCACCATTTAAAAAAACTCTTTAACTTCGTACTCCGGGCACTAAATTCCAGTCATGCTCTCTGCCCTGTCACAGCCTTCTGCCCTCCACTCCTAATCCACTCAGGTAGCTATAAGAGCTCTTTCCACACTGTCTCCTTCACAAACAAATGTCTTTTATATGCAATATGCAATTTTAACAGGATGGAAAACATTGGCAGACAGTCACATTTTTACCTTAAAAAGTGAGTCTTGTGTCTTGTGACTGCTGTTCTGAGGCTGGCACCATTTTAAAATGCAAACGCCCCTGGGAAATCCCTTGCTGTTTTGGCCTTCTTGCCCTTGATTCATTAGCGTGTAGCCAGTGCAGTTAAAATTCCTGTAAAGCAGCTAAATGTCAACATCCGCCACACAAAAGGCAAAGTCCACATGGGCTTCAGTCTGGTGAATTTCATCACATGGTAAGGGTCTGCTCTGCATAGCAGACGTATGGCTGGAGTTTATCTACCACAGAGTAAAAGAGAGTTTATCTACCACAGAGTAAAAGAGAGTTTATCTACCACAGAGTAAAAGAGAGTTTATCTACCACAGAGTAAAAGAGAGTTTATCTTGGAGCTCTGAGAACAGGCGTCTTCAAACCAACACTGAACACTCACTGATGCAGGTGTTCTCAAATTGGATTGCCATGAAAAAGAAGAATTTGACGTTGTGGTTAGCGATTACTTTAATAATTTGTAGGAGTTGGTCCTCGTTTTTAATTTTTTGTGCAATGCAGCCAAAGCGCAGCTGTAAGTTTATGCACATCACAACAGAGTGGCTGGCTGGCTTTTTATAATTTAGCAACTAATTTTCTATGCTATGCACTCAAGTCACTCAGAAGTATGAATGGACAATGTGAGGTGGCTTAAGTTCAAGCTTAATAGAAGCACAGCTGGTGACTGTATAATGCTGTGGTTGGTGGTCGACAGTCTTACCCTTGGAAAGCTGCATAATTTGTTGGTTTCTGTTCTTAAAATCAGCAACAATTTAAAAAAAAAAAAAAAAAAAAAAAAAAAGCAAAGCCCCACCACAAAACCAGATGAGGTGAGTTAATTTTGTAGTCACCTGCTTTATATGAGGAATAACGTGCTGTGGCTGTCTAAGGAAATGATAGAATACCCCTGCCCTGGTTTAAGAGAGTCTGCGTCTCACACTGACCTGGAATCAGTCTTACTGTGTAGAGGAGCGAGGCAGATATTGCAGAATGAGACTGCATGAACCACAAAATGGGTGGGACTACAACACAGTTAGTCACTGACTGCTTTCAACCAATCAAAATATTTTACTCTCCACTGAAAGACACTAATTGGCTACACTCAGTCAGACAGCGATGTAATAAAACCCTATTCTTCCACATCAAACCGTCTCTCTACTGCAGCTCTTTGTATTCTGTACTTCCTCTAACACAGTGACACTCGTAGGGCCTGTCCTATAGAAGGGGTATAGCAAAAACAAAATAAATAAAAAGCTTACATTTTATTCTCAGGAACAAGCTATTAAATGTTCAGTCATTCTGCCTTTGGCCTGATTTTTCTCCCAGCAGCCCTTGGGGCGTAGGTGTTATGCTTGGTTCCCACCCTTCCCAGAGTGCCTGGGGCAACTTATTGAATTAATGACATGAAATGTGTACTGACATATATAATAACAAGAGGCACTAAATAGCTCAGAACAGGCAGGGCAAGATAGAATCATCCACCATTTAAACTGCAGGATATCAGTGAATCAGATTCTGTGTGCATTTTGCAGATCATGTACTTACTTTGTTCTCTGTATTGCCCTTTGAACTTTTGTTGTGCGAAATTTGTCATTTCCACTGAAATCGAGGTTAAATTATCCTTTGCCAACTCTCATCCCATTCATTTTTATACAAACACAAGAAATGCTGTAATTCACTGTTTTAACTACTGTTTTATATATGTGTGTAATTTCCCAAGTGTAAAGAAAAAAAAATAAACAAAATAACTTCACTTTTCAACTGACACATTTGTCAGCAGGTTTAAATCTCATTTCAGCAAAAAAAAACCTCAATTTTCTATGTACATTTCTGAAATTGAAATATTAAGTTACATGCTGTTACATTTAAAAAAATAAATGTGTTTCTTTTGTTTTACATGAAAGCTGTCTTGTCTGTTTTTTATTGATTTAGATACACTACTATCAAAGTCTTAATGTCTGCAAAACACTGGGAGCCAAATATTTCACAAAATACATATTTTAAAAAATTATCTGTATTAGTACTTTTTATGTTCTTTCCCCACCAGTGAGTAGCACCGACCTGGGTGATGCACGGCAGCCATTTTGAGGCAGAACTCTCAGTGATGGTTAGCTGGACGGATGGGGAGGGAGGGGCGTTGAGTCAGTGATGGTTAGCTGGCCGGATGGGGAGGGCGGGGGCCGTTGAGTCAGAGAGACAGTGATGGTTAGCTGGCCGGATGGGGAGGGAGGGGGCGTTGAGTCAGTGAGTCAGTGATGGTTAGCTGGCCGGATTGGGAGGGCGGGGGCCGTTGAGACAGTGAGTCAGTGATGGTTAGCTGGCCGGATGGGGAGGGAGGGGGCGTTGAGACAGTGATGGTTAGCTGGACGGATGGGGAGGGAGGGGGCGTTGAGTCAGTGATGGTTAGCTGGACGGATGGGGAGGGAGGGGGCGTTGAGTCAGTGATGGTTAGCTGGCCGGATGGGGAGGGACGGGGCGTTGAGTCAGTGAGTCAGTGATGGTTAGCTGGCCGGATTGGGAGGGC
Source organism: Albula glossodonta (assembly GCA_019788955.1). Classification (NCBI taxonomy): domain Eukaryota; kingdom Metazoa; phylum Chordata; class Actinopteri; order Albuliformes; family Albulidae; genus Albula; species Albula glossodonta. The sequence continues at coordinate 17,033 of JAFBMS010002288.1, forward strand.
GGGGGCCGTTGAGTCAGTGAGTCAGTGATGGTTAGCTGGCCGGATTGGGAGGGCGGGGGCCGTTGAGTCAGAGAGACAGTGATGGTTAGCTGGCCGGATGGGTAGGGAGGGAGCGTTGAGTCAGAGAGACAGTGATGGTTAGCTGGCCGGATGGTCAGCATGTCAGAACACCCACGACGCCGCCATAAGTGTCATCTGATCTTTCGTGACCACATGGAGGCTGGGCCTGGTTCTAGGGCTTGATCTGGAAGACGCAGGTGTCTGAGTGTCTGAGGAGCGTTAGCTCCTGCCGTATCATACTGCCTGCTGTAGCAGTGTTACACAGATAAAGCTATTATTATCCTCCTGCTAAAGACCACACGAGTCTGAGGGGTTTGTGTATCTCTTTTACTCTGAATTCTTTTGCATCTCCATCTCTACAAGAGACAGAACCAATCACACGTTTACAAGATTTGAGAGTGCGAGGCACACGAAGAGAGAAATGGCACAGAGGTTTCAGAGGTCAAAGGACACCACCACCCTGTTCTCCTTGCACTCATTCTTGCACTTTTGATTGGTCATCGAGTAGCTCCTCCTTCCCAGGTTGCCATGGTGACCGACACCCTCCTCTCCCCCCCCGCCCTAAGCGCTGATGTTGACCACAGTCTTCCCACGGGCGTGGCCCTTCTCCACCTTCAGGAAGGCCTCGGGTACCTGTGAAAAGCTGAACTGCTTCTCCACCACCGGCCGGATCTGCGGGAAAGAAACAGGAAGTGAGGCGGGGAGGCTGCACCCATCTTTCTCCATGACACTCGCAGACATCGCAAGCAGGCTGAATAGACCTGGGAGCCGGCGAGACCAGGGCCCCAGCACAGAGGCCTGCCCCAGGCACATCCAGGGCCCCAGCACAGGGCCCTGCCCCAGGCACATCCAGGGCCCCAGCACAGAGGCCTGCCCCAGGCACATCCAGGGCCCCAGCACAGAGCCCTGCCCCAGGCACATCCAGGGCCCCAGCACAGGGCCCTGCCCCAGGCACATCCAGGGCCCCAGCACAGGGCCCTGCCCCAGGCACATCCAGGGCCCCAGCACAGGGCCCTGCCCCAGGCACATCCAGGGCCCCAGCACAGGGCCCTGCCCCAGGCACATCCAGGGCCCCAGCACAGGGCCCTGCCCCAGGCACATCCAGGGCCCCGGCACAGGGCCCTGCCCCAGGCACATCCAGGGCCCCAGCACAGAGGCCTGCCCCAGGCACATCCAGGGCCCCAGCACAGAGGCCTGCCCCAGGCACATCCAGGGCCCCAGCACAGGGCCCTGCCCCAGGCACATCCAGGGCCCCAGCACAGGGCCCTGCCCCAGGCACATGGATATAACAAAGTAAATGAGGGAAAGTCTGTATTGTCCAATACCATGAAAGGTTTCATTGCATTCTGCATACTTGCAGACAAGTTAGTCCGCATAGCCAATGCAGTCAGCGCTTTGCCATTTAGGTCATTCTCAATAGCTAGCATGCAAAAATCATACATACTAAATTCCTGGTTGTGCTCTCACATGCTAGCTACTTCATTTTTGGAGTATGCATCGACGCATGCTTGTCATTCTGAGAGTGTACAACATCGCAACTGTAACTGACTCAACGACTGGGAACTTTCTTCAAATTAAAGGCAGCTTAGATATCTTAATTATGCAGTCTTCACGTTTCAAATGTGGCAAAGTTGAAGTGTTCAGCATGCTTGCGTCCTAAGAAGTACGATAAGTACGTCCTTGCTTATATGTATACACTACCAAATAAGGAAGCTCAATGCAATCAAGTACGCAGGGCGGGAACCAGCTGTAAGAACCAATCAAAGCCAAGATGTGTACATACATCCTCAGGCTCGGCCACTCCCATAAATCCACTCACGGTAACAACAGAGAGGGAAAGAGAAGGGAAGAGGAGGAAAGAGGAGGGAAAAAGTGATGAGGCTGGAAAACAGCGCCCCCCCCCCCCCATCAGCAGCCCTGATCATCATGCTGAATGGACCCATGATGTCATGGCGGAACACCTCTATTGAGCACGCTCAGTGGCCCGTGCTGACGGAGACAGAAACACTTCCTGCTGGTGACACTCGAGGAGAGGGTGAGGGGGAAGCACCGTGACAAAGGGCCCAGGATCAGGGGACAAATGGCCAGGATTTAGGAGGGATTAGACCGCGCCCATTCACGACTGCCAGGAACCGTCAGTCACTGTGCCTGCCTGTCGCCATGGTGACTGTCACAAACCCTCACCCCCCCCCCCCCCCCACAGGTAAATTACCTTACTGTGATTTATCCTAGTCACTGTCATCTGATAATTGTTTTGATGCAAGTTAAGCCTGGGGTCTATGGCAAATGTTTGTGCACTGCTCACTGCACACTCAACACCAGAGCGACCCCTCACTGCACACTCAACACCAGAGTGACCCCTCACTGCACACTCAACACCAGAGCGACCCCTCACCACACACTCAACACCAGAGCGACCCCTCACTGCACACTCAACACCAGAGCGACCCCTCACTGCACACTCAACACCGGAGCGACCCCTCACTGCACGCTCAACACCAGAGTGACCCCTCACAGCACACTCAACACCAGAGTGACCGCTAACTGCACACTCAACATCAGAGCGACACCCTTCACTGCACACTCAACACCAGAGCGACCCCTCACTGCACACTCAACATCAGAGCGACACCCTTCACTGCACACTCAACACCAGAGCGACCCCTCACTGCACACTCAACACCAGATCGACCCCTCACTGCACACTCAACACCAGAGCGACCCCTCACAACACACTCAGCCCATGCACTGTATCTTTTTAGACTTGTTGTATGTGACTCATGCACCTCTCAGCTGTGCTTTGCAATGCTCCACTGCCACACTCAGAGCCGGAGAAAACTGCCTTTTCCTCTTATGCTCCAAAGGCCTGGAACAGCCTACAAAACCCTCTGAAATTAGAAAGCCAAACCCCACTGAGGGCTGTTAAAAACCCTTGTGCAGAACACTATTCTTAGAGAATTTTATTCTTTTCTACAGGGATGACAACTGTCACCTGCTTCTGTCAGTAAAAAGATAATGAATATGAGTGAATCTTGTATTATGTTTTATGTCGCTTCTGCTTTGAACTCCTCTAATTAAGGTAGACAAATATGTATTTCTCTAATCTCAAGGGAAATTACATACATAAATACATTAATACATACATACATGCATGCATGCATGCATGCATACATATACATACATACATAAATACAGGTGAGAACCAGGTGCTGCAACAGGCGTTCTTACCTGTTTGGCGTCCACCATCTCACTGACCTGGTCCAGCGCTGGGCCGCTCGGGGCGAAGAACCCCCATCGGTAGTGAACCCCTTTACACAGGTGCTGAGAGAGAGTACAGAAGCTCAGGTGAGTGTCCCGTCACACACAGGTGACTTTTCCTCCTTACATCAGAGAATAAGCCCTCACACAGGTGCTGAGATAGAGCAGAGAAGCTCAGGTGAGTGCTCCTTCTCACACAGGTGTGTTGCCCTTACTCAGGTGAATGTAATCCCTTTAACTAGGTAAAGACATCCATTTGACTGACAGTCACACAGTCAGTTAATCTGTCAATCAGAATTACATTTTCAGATTTCATTCATAACAGTACATAACAGTATATATCCTGACTTTAAAGAAATCTCAGGTTTACACGGTCTCAGTTGTGTGATCCCTATACTACACATCCATACTGTGCTAAACACCTGTCTAATACAGGGTAATGAAAGGTGTGGGTACCTATTTTATTGCCTGTGCTGGCCACTGCACAGCAGTCTGTAGGAGGTGTGGTATAAATACATCACATGACCCATTAGATTCAGCCAGGGGTGGGAGGGTTGGGGGGGTTCCTCGAGATGTCAAAGTTTGGGGTCAAACTGCGGATCCTTTTGCTCAGTGACCCATAAACACTGCACCCCCAGCCAGCCCCAGGAGTCCTAAAGAGAAACCGTTCCACCTTGGGACAGTGTTAGCGGCTCGGGTTCCTCTCACCTGCGCCAGTGAAAGTGTGTAGGTCAACCAAGCCTCTGCATTTCGGCCTGATTAGGTAACGGCAGTGGGACGGTTTTCAGTGTCAGAGCCCCCCCCCAATCGGCCTCATTCTGGGGAAGAAAGAAGTCTTGCTGTGTCCCTGGGGCACCGGTTCTGGGTCGGACATGGACCAGCACTGGTTACACAACGCTACATTGCATTGGGAGGGGGGGGGGGCAGTGTAGCATAAGGATTATGGTAGGTACAGAACAGATTCGGCAGCATACTTCCAATTAATTCCTTCAGTAGATATCCAGCAGTACAAACGGATAGTGTGTAAAATGTGTGGTACGTAGCTCAGAATAGGAGCATTTTCTAATGGCCTAAGATGGAACTGTAGCACCCACCAGAATGTGGGCATGAATGTCGATGCAGTTTATGATAGTGGAGGGGGGCTTCACTTCCTGCCTGCTCAAACCACAGAGAAAAACAACCAACCTCCACAACCAGCGCTGAGCGTCCCATCTACAGGGCCTGCAGTGCATCCTCGCTTACACAGCTTCGACACTCCACTCTCCACTTACAGCCCTTAAAAAAACACTCAAACTACACGGGCCTACGGCATTTACAAAACAGATGTTAAGTAGATGCACAGATATTGAACATAAGATTCTGCAAACTGCTGTTTGTCTGTACTTATACATATTTTACATTTCTGTGTGCCATTACTGTAATGCATTGTTCCAGCTAAACCATAACACTAAAACTGTACTTCAGCTCCGACAGCATTATGCTGACACTCATGTTTCACCCCTCATTCTGAACCTTCGGCGCTCTCAAACTCCCTCCCCCACCCACTTCCTCTCCTCATGCGGGCACCTCCAACAGACTACATCCTTTCTTACACCTTGGCAAAGGGCCATTGCCATGGTGACGCCTCAGTCTGAGGGCCCCCGAAACGTATACGCTGTAACCCGAAGCATTCTACCGCCCCGTCTGTCCAGCCCCTCTAGGGTAAAGCATGTTGCTGTCCGTCTGGGGGGTGGGGGGGGGAGTACCCTAACAAAGGGAGGCCCATCCAGCCAATCAGATTTTGACAGACAGCTCAACCAGCCAATCAGATTGGGACAAAGGAAGGGGAAGGCAGTCGACCTGCCAATGGGCTCGGTCCCTTTCACTTTCCCAGCCACACAGGCCCCCACAGGTCACAGCTGCTCCCTGCAGCAGGAAGTGGGCCAGTCAGCCTCCTTCCTCCCTGTCCTCTTTACCCAGCAGCCCTTCACACAGCCAGGTGTGCAGAGAGGGGAGGGGGCCAGGAGCGCTGGCACCCACATGCCCATCAGCCTCGCCCACAAGCAGGGAGGCAACATCAGGCTCAGAGCAGGGCGGAGACAGCAGCAGCAGCAGCAGTTTTACTAGATGTAGTTATATTAGGAGTAGTATCTGCAGTAGCAGTTGTAGTAAGAGCAGGATAAGTCGCAGTTGTAGTAAGAGCAGGATAAGTAGCAGTCGTAGTAAGAGCAGGATAAGTAGCAGTTGCAGTAAGAGCAGGATAAGTAGCAGTTGTAGTAAGAGCAGGATAAGTAGCAGTCGTAGTAGGAGCAGGATAAGTAGCAGTTGTAGTAGGAGCAGGATAAGTAGCAGTTGCAGTAAGAGCAGGATAAGTAGCAGTCGTAGTAAGAGCAGGATAAGTAGCAGTTGCAGTAAGAGCAGGATAAGTAGCAGTTGCAGTAAGAGCAGGATAAGTAGCAGTCGTAGTAAGAGCAGGATAAGTAGCAGTTGTAGTAAGAGCAGGATAAGTAGCAGTTGTAGTAAGAGCAGGATAAGTAGCAGTTGTAGTAAGAGCAGGATAAGTAGCAGTTGTAGTAGGAGCAGGATAAGTAGCAGTTGTAGTAGGAGCAGGATAAGTAGCAGTTGCAGTAAGAGCAGGATAAGTAGCAGTTGCAGTAGGAGCAGGATAAGTAGCAGTTGCAGTAGGAGCAGGATAAGTAGCAGTTGTAGTAAGAGCAGGATAAGTAGCAGTTGTAGTAAGAGCAGGATAAGTAGCAGTTGTAGTAAGAGCAGGATAAGTAGCAGTTGCAGTAGGAGCAGGATAAGTAGCAGTTGTAGTAAGAGCAGGATAAGTAGCAGTTGTAGTAAGAGCAGGATAAGTAGCAGTTGTAGTAAGAGCAGGATAAGTAGCAGTCGTAGTAGGAGCAGGATAAGTAGCAGTTGTAGTAAGAGCAGGATAAGTAGCAGTTGTAGTAGGAGCAGGATAAGTAGCAGTTGTAGTAAGAGCAGGATAAGTAGCAGTTGTAGTAAGAGCAGGATAAGTAGCAGTCGTAGTAGGAGCAGGATAAGTAGCAGTTGTAGTAAGAGCAGGATAAGTAGCAGTCGTAGTAAGAGCAGGATAAGTAGCAGTTGCAGTAAGAGCAGGATAAGTAGCAGTTGCAGTAAGAGCAGGATAAGTAGCAGTTGCAGTAGGAGCAGGATAAGTAGCAGTTGTAGTAAGAGCAGGATAAGTAGCAGTTGTAGTAAGAGCAGGATAAGTAGCAGTCGTAGTAAGAGCAGGATAAGTAGCAGTTGCAGTAGGAGCAGGATAAGTAGCAGTTGTAGGAAGAGCAGGATAAGTAGCAGTTGTCCAACAGTAATCATAGTGGTAGCAGTTGTAGTAAGAGCAGGATAAGTAGCAGTTGTAGGAAGAGCAGGATAAGTAGCAGTTGCAGTAGGAGCAGGATAAGTAGCAGTTGTAGTAAGAGCAGGATAAGTAGCAGTTGTAGGAAGAGCAGGATAAGTAGCAGTTGTCCAACAGTAATCATAGTGGTAGCAGTTGTAGTAAGAGCAGGATAAGTAGCAGTTGTAGGAAGAGCAGGATAAGTAGCAGTTGCAGTAGGAGCAGGATAAGTAGCAGTTGTAGGAAGAGCAGGATAAGTAGCAGTTGTCCAACAGTAATCATAGTGGTAGCAGTTGTAGTAAGAGCAGGATAAGTAGCAGTTGTAGGAAGAGCAGGATAAGTAGCAGTTGCAGTAGGAGCAGGATAAGTAGCAGTTGTAGTAAGAGCAGGATAAGTAGCAGTCGTAGTAAGAGCAGGATAAGTAGCAGTTGCAGTAAGAGCAGGATAAGTAGCAGTTGTAGTAAGAGCAGGATAAGTAGCAGTTGCAGTAAGAGCAGGATAAGTAGCAGTTGTAGTAAGAGCAGGATAAGTAGCAGTTGCAGTAAGAGCAGGATAAGTAGCAGTTGTAGTAAGAGCAGGATAAGTAGCAGTTGTAGGAAGAGCAGGATAAGTAGCAGTTGTCCAACAGTAATCATAGTGGTAGCAGTTGCAGTAGTAGATGCAGCAGCAGCTTCAATAGAAGCTGAAGTAGTCATAGTAGTCATGTAGTTACAGTTTGGTACTGTTAATAAGCAGATCTACTTTTTTAAACCCGAACATGAGAAACTGCTTCATGATGAAGCACAACATCTATGTAACAGACCATATTTATAAATTGCACATCAATAAGGCAATACGTAAAAAATGAACACTGACAATATGGTGACAGACACCATGTAGGGGCAGTAAAACACTGTGTTTGTGCTGTAGTTTATGCACACCCTGAAGTACCACAAAGGGCCAGCAGGGGGGCCCATGGCTAAAGGGCAGCTCCAATGTGTGCAGTACCACTGTGGGCCAGCAGGGGGCTGTGTGAGCAGAGTGCAGCTCCACTTAGTGCCGTAGCTGTGAGCAGAGAGCAGTGGCGTGTGAGTCATAGCACAGACACGCTGGCTGATCCCACCGCCGGAGGGGAACAAAAGGGCCGGCTGAGGGCTGGGTGGGCCCGCGGAGGCCTCTCTGAGCCTCTCCACCCTCATCAGCCAAAATTCTGCTGGCTCAGCACATCGTCCTCACCGTCCCAAGCCAGGCAAATCCCTGCCCCAAAAACCTGCTCAGACCCGCCCAGGCACACACGCGCACACACACACACACACACACACACGCTCTCTCTCTCTCTCTCTCTCACACTCTCACACACACACACACACACACACACACACAAACATCAGGCAGATGCTGGGATAAGCCTACTGACGCTGAGGTTGTAAAGCTGCTTTTTAATGATGGAACATGGATATTACCTCGTCTGTCTCCCACACACACACTTTCACTCCTCACTGTCTCAAACGCACACACACACACTCTCACTCTGTATCACACCATCACATACATACATTAACACACACGCACACATACACACACAAGCATGTACACATGCTCGCTCCCTCTCTCTCACACACACGCACACATACACACACAACCATGTACACATGCTCGCTCCCTCTCTCTCACACACACGCACACATACACACACAACCATGTACACATGCTCACTCCCTCTCTCTCACACACACGCACACATACACACACAACCATGTACACATGCTCGCTCCCTCTCTCTCACACACACACGCACACATACACACACAACCATGTACACATGCTCGCTCCCTCTCTCTCACACACACGCACACATACACACACAACCATGTACACATGCTCGCTCCCTCTCTCTCACACACACGCACACATACACACACAACCATGTACACATGCTCGCTTCCTCTCTCTCACACACACACGCACACATACACACACAACCATGTACACATGCTCGCTCCCTCTCTCTCACACACACGCACACATACACACACAACCATGTACACATGCTCGCTCCCTCTCTCTCACACACACACGCACACATACACACACAACCATGTACACATGCTCGCTCCCTCTCTCTCACACACACACACACACACACACACACACGCGCACACGCATGCACGTGGACAACCATTTCCCCCTTTCCGGCCTAGTTTTACTTTGCTGGGAAGCACCTGCTCTTAAGCAGCACAAATCCCACGTTTAAAACAATCCCATTGGAAAAAAACATGCTGAGAGAGACTTTAGCGACAGAGCGCGAGATTTTAACTTTCATTTTTCACAGTGAAACGTGTTGACTGTTCACGGACACTAATGGAGCGGTCACTTCCTCCTGTTTTTTACCATGCAGAGTGACTGCATGCGAAACGCTCTGTCTGCGCAGGCTGACTGTGGCCAGGATTTGATCTGCATTTATTCTTAATAGACTTTGGCTCACATGATCGATGCAGATGTTCATTTTTATGAAAGGCAAGTACAGCAATCATGAAAACTAACTTCCCCAAACTGATCTGGAGGAGAAAACACACAATCACACCCACTCTTAACACACTGCAGGTACAGGTTGAGGACTTGTTGAGTGCGTTTTGTTAAACTCTCAGTTCATCAGAGGTAATTCATGAGTCTTTCTACATATTTTGAAATGATTTCCATAACACCTATATGTCACGTGTAGTCTTGTTTTTATATAAAGTGGTGTTTACAATAAACAACGTTTTAAAAAAGTTTTAAAGTGTGTGTGTTTCTGGGGGAGTTGAGTGTGTGGTTGAATGACTGTGTGTGTGAGTTAGTGAGTTATTGAATGTGGGTGAGTGTTTCCTGTTTTCAATCTGTCTCTCTCTCTCTCTCACACACACACACACACACACACCCACACACCCACACTCACATACACACACGCACTCACTCTCACACACACACACACACATAAACATACACCCACCCACCCACACTCACTCTCACACACACACAAACATACACCCACCCAACCACACTCACACATACACACACACGCACGCACTCACTCTCACACACACACACACACACACACACACACACACACACGCACACACACTATCCTCTGACTGCCCATCCAGTCAGCACTTTCTCAGGCAGAGGCCGTGGAGAGGACGTGCGTCACTTATCCCAGCGAAATCACTCATCGCCACGGTAACGCCTCTCCATCGGCACAGATGGACCCCGGAGCACGGGCCGATCGGCAAGCTTCAGCAGCAGATGTTCCCTCCCTCGACTGAGCGCGCTCAGATCACGGCCTGACTGAGCACGCTCAGACTGCAGCTGAGTCAAACTCAGGTGCTGCAGAGGACATGCCGTCAACATCTCCAAACAAATTACTTTTCAGGAAATGAGAAAGAATGATTTCTAATAACATAAGATTGATTTCTAGTTTCCGTCTGTTTAAGGTCACGGATACATGAAACACTAATATAAAAGAACACTAATATAAAAACAAAAAAAAGGCCAAGAATTTTGATTTAAGGTTTTCAAAAACACAAAAAAATTTTTTGGCAAAAACATATTTTTCACATCATCACCGATCAGCTGGGTGACGCAGTGACGTGATGACGCAGTGATGTGATGACGCAGTCAGTGATTACTCAAACAGGCAGAATACAACACCGGAACTGGCTGTGACAAACTGCCCCAGCATTCCCCTGTGTGAGAGAAAGAGTGGGACGTCCCTGTTCTAGAACATTCTCTGTTGCTTGGTACCCATTCCTTCCTCTGCATGAGGTTTTGGGGTCGAGGCGTAGCAGAGAGAATCATGGGCATGTGCAGAAAGAGGAAGGGAACACACTCTAAATAGGTCAAAGAATCGATCTTGTCTTTAAGCATCTCACACATTGTAAACACACACACAAACATCAACAAACTCATGCACGTGCAGACACACCACCAGAACTACATAGTGCAACACCAACACACATGATTGCATGAGTTGAAACCACACACCTGCACCATATAAGTGACCCAAACCACACAAGCACACTTACACACACATGAGTCAACTACAAGCAAACACACTCACACCTGCACTGACATATGAATGTGCACACACTTACACTCTCACACACACACACACACAAACACACACTCACACACACACAACACACACTTACACTCTCACACACACACACACTTACACACACACCACACACACAACTTACACTCTCACACACACACACACCTTACAACTCACACACCCAAACCTCAACACACACACACACACTCACACACACACACACACTTACACTCTCACACCACACACAACACAACACTTACACTCTCACACACAACACACACACTACACTCACACACACACACACACAAACACACACTCACACACACACACTTACACTCTCACACACACACACACACACACACACTTACACACACACCACACACACATTACACTCTCACACACACACAGCAAACACACACACGCACACAACCACACACTCACACACACACACTCACACACACACTCACACACACACACACACACACACACTCACACACACACACACACACAACACACACACTCACACACACACACACACACACACTCACACACTCACACACACACACACACAAATAATCAATAGGCTAACATCTGTTGTGACTACAGACAAAGTAATTTTTTCTAAAATTCTAAAAAGTTGAGTATGCGCTATCATCCATTGCAAATAACCTCATTCACTCAGGGGAGGTTTATCTCAGCAGCCGTTTGGGCCTTTCCTTGCACTTTTAACTGATGCTCCTCCAGGTTCTACCTTTACTTCCCCTTGTCATTGCAGTTGGTAGGTGTGCTGATACGAGCATCTGCAACGGAAGTGCCATCAGCACTGTGACAGATAATTCGTACTGTGTTCATTTGAATAACGTCTGTGTCACAGTCACTCCTAGGGCAGTTATCACGTGGTGAATATGACAGTCAAGTCAAGTCACTTCATCTGCACCGAGACATGAAGATATAACTCTAGCTATGTGACACATGCTTTTTTCTAATTTAGCAAAAGCAGATTAGAAACACATTAGCAGAATATCCTCTTATCTCGGTTCATCCCAAAACATGAGATCACAAGGTCAATAACATCGCAAATCTGTGGAAATATGCACTTCAAAAGATACCGGACTGTCAACCAATATCTACCCAGTGTCGTCCTGCTCGTGCTTCAGCAGAAAATGGTGTGACGCCGCACACTGCTTTAGGAGTTGTGTAAAAGGAACTGAAAGTGGTGAGCTAATGTTTTAAAACCACACGCACACATCTATAGCAGGTCATAGATAGTCAGAGAGCTGACAGAAATATCTCTTTACAACTTCTGCCCTGTCAGTGTTATAAAGAGACACAGATAACGGCTGAGGGGGCAGGGAGGCAGGGCCATAGAGTGGACTGAGTTATTACTGGCACCCATGATGAAGATTTATAATAAATAAGTGCCATAATTACTGCGCTGACCTTCCTCCTGTCATGTTTAATAGCTGATCACACTGGGAGGGAACTGATCCTATAATGCCCAATAATGACGTTGGATCACTTCTCCAGTCAAGATCCGTGATGTCCCCAGATCTACTAAATGGACTGCGCTTTTCAGTTCAGACCTCAGGTCGGTATTCATGTGTAAGTGCAGGGACAGATTCTCATTGCAAAAATCTTTATTTTCTTTGCTGATTTAGGGGGTGCGGATATCTTGGGGCGCAGTGGGGTGGGCGTACCTTCAGCGCCTTGCTGGCGATGGTCACTCCGGTCTGCATCATTCCGTCTGCGACCCCCAGCCTGTCTGTGTTCAGCAGGAAGGGCGTTACCAAGGTGATGTACTTGGCCCCAGTCCAGGGCTTCAGGAAGCCCAGAGCCCACTGCTCTGTGGCCCCGCCCACATTGTCCAGGATCAAATCAAACCTGAGGGGGCAAAAAGAGACAGCCAATGAGCTGAAAGATGACAGCTGGCAGTGCACTGAATTGCCTCCATCATTCAACAGGCTGCAGGGTGAAATCCCAGGTGGGGATACACATATATACACGCATGCGTGCACTTACATGTTCACACATACTCACACACTTATGAATTAAGAGCTTAACTGTTTTGCAAATGATTATATCCAGATCTGCCTTCTATAAGCGCATTATGGTGAGGTGGGTAATGTAACGTCACATCACACAAACAAAAACAGAAATGCATGATACATAAATAGCAACAGCTTTCAGGTTATTTTTGTTGTAAAGTACAGAGGGTTTAAATGGGCACAATCAAAGGTCCATGTGGGGTATAAGAGCAGGTAGCAGGTAGCAGTGACTCAGCTCTGTGTGCTATTATTATTATAATAATTTAAAAAATATATTATTTGCATCTTTGCCACTCTTTCATGCGCTGGATGCTTCCCCCAGCACACACCCAGTGTGTGAGTGGCAGGGTGTTACCGCGGCAACGGCAAGCATGAGCCCCGTTTCCATTGGATGCAGTGATGGTGAGCCGATGTGGGGGGGGTAAAGGCTGAGGATGTGCTCTCAGCCTGCACTGACCTGGGCTTAATACCACCATGGATAATTCAGGACCAAACAGGGTGGGACTCGGCTGATCCAGTTTATGTACAGATCTGTGCTTAACTCACAACGTTACAGATAAACCTGTG
>JAFBMS010002289.1:0-30370 GCA_019788955.1 Albula glossodonta
GAAGAGCGCGCAGGGATGGGGTGCAAATTAAATCTATTTGTAAGCAGCGAAGAAGCTTTACAATGTTACAGAACACATGCAATCAGGGAAGCCTGAATAATGAATGTTCTTATCTCCTCAATTGCCCCATCACCGTGAAAACTTTGTCCCCCCCCCACCCACAATACTAGCAATTCTAACTAATACTGATGACAATTCAAACACTCCCAGCGTCCTGACCATCAGCATGGACTGCCATTCTCTGATTGGTCACTGCAGGGCAATGCCGACTACAGGCCACCGTGGAGACCTCTCATTGGTCACCACTAAAGTCATCAAACAACGACTGCCTAGGTGGAACACATTGGTCCACAATTAACCACATACGTGTATGCGCACACATACTGACTCACCATTCTGCATATACACAACAATCTGTCTGTATACACCAATACTATGCATCTACATATACATCTAAATAGACACTCCAGTCACAGACCAACACATCTCTCTGTCTCTCTGTCAACACAACTCATATTTATACACAAAGAATACACACATGGCTGGTTTGCTAACACCCACAAGCACCTACTTGTGCTCCTACAGATACACCAGCTTATTCACCTTGTTTTTATTAGCCTCTACATTAAACCTCCCACAGGCATACACAGGCATATGGACCCACCCACTTTTTATCCATAAATTAAACTTAACTCATAAAGCCTCCAGCACTTCCCATGTGTACATCTACACATAGACCTGTGTTCGTTTACATTTGCATATTCAATCTGTACCCACATACCCACCACCATTCCAACAAACTGCGTACATTCACGGCAACACTTTTGCATTCACATACTCATACAAGTGCACCTAACTCATGGACACACATGCGCCCATTACAATGGCAAGCTGATTCAGGTGTGCTATGAAATGTCTTGCTCTCTGGTTAATGTCTTCATATGCCTGTATAGGTACAAGCATTCCGCCATTACCAGCTTATCATACACCTTGACTTCCCCAAAGGGACTGAATTCTGCCTTCAGCAGATTGAATTCTGGAGGACCCCCCGAAAAACAGGTTTTGAGACGTATCATTATGTGCCAGAGGGTCTGTGTCTTCCTCATGAGTGTTGAGCTCTCAGTGCGTATAATGAGGTGTGTGGGGGTTACCAGTGTGTGGCTCAAATGTGTGCTTCAATGACCAGTCGCAGAAGGCACACCTCCGTATCCTCTGTACTCTTCGTGATCACCAAATGGAAGAAAAATAAACCCGATTAAAGTAAAACTTTAAAGTAAAACTCCTGCTGTGTGTTTTTCTCCTGTTGCAGAAAGCAGCGTCATACACTAAAAGAACTGCAGAAATGTATAATAAAATGAAAATAGCAGCCTTGCAATCACAGAAATTGCAAGATAATGTTAGCACACTGGTAACAACTCTGAGGCAGGCTGGCCGCTTGTTATTTTGGTGTAGAAATTGTATTCTTGTGTCAGTTTCAGTAAGAAATTAAAGATATGAAACATATTTTAAAAGAAAATATGAAACATTATTGGGTTGTTTACAAATTCATCACTAACCACTTATTTATATTAGGGGTGCACCGATGTATCGGCCGTACATTGGTATCGGCCAACATTCGCCTTGTTTTCTGCCATCAGCAAATAAGATGACATTCACCAATGGCAGTTGCCGATGTTTATCTGTTGTGACGCATCAGTTTCGCGCTGGCTAAACGTGAAACAAGGTTATATTAACTGTTGTTTCATAACTTTGTATGATTTAAATTGTGCTCATTCAAAGATAGTTTGGTGAAGGGCTGAAACAATCCAGTTCTTTTTTTATAAGGAAGATTTCTTTGTTTCCCTGGCACAAACGGGGGTCTGCATCGGATGTCGGCCAAATTGTTATGTTAAACATTGGTATCGGTATCGGCCCAGCTTTTCACAGTCGCTGCATCCGTAATTTATATTAAAACATTAACACACACGCACACAAATAAGCAGAGATTTAGAGGGTGGTTAATATGAAATAGCAAATGATAAACTGGAGCGAAATGTTCACTCAGAAGGAGACAGAGGATACAAAATGTACATAAAAATTTCTACAGAAGGTGTGAAAATAAAAATGATTTGAACAGCAGAAATAAAACAGCAATAGCAACAAGGTTGAAAGACACAGCAGGCTGTTGAAGACAGCAAATCACCACTGTGGTGGAGAGCCCTGCAGCTCCATGATGATATTGTTTTAAAAATTGGTTTTACAGGAAATATACAATATTATTTTTACAATATATTTTTTTTTTATAAATGACGACCAAATGTTTGTGTAATTCCAGCAATCAACCCTTACTGAAAATATTTCCCATAAAATAACAGTTGTTATTGCATCTTAAAGTAATTTCCTGTGGCTTAATGGCAATGCAACGTACCTGAACTAAATTAAACGTAATTTTACATTGAAATGAATGAACAAAAACACAACAGCATTTTTTCCCCAACTGCGATTTATACAAGTGTAACACATGCATACGTAAAATGCATGGAAGTGTGAAATTGCACACGGGAAACCTTTTAATAACTATATACAAATTCCTTTTAATCCTTCCTAAAGTTTCATTTCAATTTACGGGTCATCAAAAGAATGCATGGGATTAAAATGAACACTTAAGTTACCCAGTAGCCATGTGTGTCTCATTGTCACAGAATAGTGCTTTAAAATTGCTGTAGTGGTGGCTAATTTGTGTGATGGTTGCTATTTCTTTGCCAGTTGGCTAGCTAGATTAGCTAGCCACCATTAGTGTAATGGCAGCGACAACGTTTTTTATGGGTCAGACTGTACATTTCCCAGCATGCTTTGTACTTAGCAATGGGTGACATTTGTCATCTTTAAATTGAAAGAATAATGCCGATTCATCAATTCGAGAACATGTTAATTATACCCTATAACTGTGCCCGCTATCACTTGCCCAAACTTTAAGAGTGACACTGTGGCAGGGACGTGCACACCCTCGTACTATTGTTGCCCGGGAAACAGCCCATTTGCCCTCTTTTGGACAAGCTGCCCCTTATTTAGCCATTAGCACTAACAGAGCACTGATCGAGCCTCTGCCCCTCCGAACGTTTGTGCACGTCACTGCACTGTGGTAGCCGTGAGTGAGAAACAAGTCTACAGAGATAGCTTTCCTGGGTCTTGCCCTCTTTTGCAACGGTTAAGGATGATGTTGATGAATGTAATAAGCTAAAAAAAACACAACCAAACAAACAAACCCAACCAACAACAACATAGTGAAGAAACATTTTCTTTTACTTTTAATGTTCCATCTGAATAATGCAAGAAAATTTTCTATCAATCGATCCTGCACTGGCAAGCTCTGGTCATGTGACAAGACTGCTTGAGGTTGGTCAATATTACTGTAAATTTACATACCATAATTTACCATACCATGATTCTCTGCTCTCAGGATGTTTTTTTCTTACGGTGTTGTTGCAGAAAAAAACTGAGCAGGGTAGATGGAGCCAAAATTTTATGGATTCATCTTCAACCTTGTGACCTTCGGTGAAACCCTTGCAAAAGCAAACTGATTCAGAAGATTCTTTTCAGAAGTGGCAGTAATGGAAGAACAGCCCCAGTAAAGGTAGAAACCCTGGCTACGGGGAAAAGCACTTCTGGGATGTCCAGAAAGTTTTCTTCAAAGACATCAGTTCAGTTTCTGTTCAGTTCAGTTTCAGATGAGACCCAGGAACCTGAAACAGAAACCTACTCTCTCCCCTCCGTGGTTCCTACCTTCTGTGCTCATCCAGTACCTTGTCTGTTGGTTTTTGTTACAAACTTAATTAAAATTCCTGAACTACAAAGAATTGTTAATTGTATTTAGATGCCTCTCATTTTAATAAGGGGTTTATCCCATGCGTGTCATGCCGCATTAGAAACAGATTTTCGTGTTATAAAGGGCGGATATTACGATTATGTCGGATCAGCTAAATCTTGAATATATGGACATGCTGAAACTGAGGACACCTGGTCATCCAAGCCGCTTGGATGGAAAATCAACACGCGTGTCCTACAACATTTATTTAATCTGAATGATGCATTTTTTTCGATCACCAAACAAGCACCCTTGGAACCCTCAAGGTGTGTCAGTTGGACGTATCAAGCTGCGTCCCTCAGACAGTCAGAGTCAGACTGTAAGAGTGAAGTATGTCCCAACATTTTTCCTGGGTCTTACACTCGTGCTGCAGAGAAAGTTTTTTCCACGTCTATATTTCTGGTATCGACCACCATGCTGATATTGTGTATGTGTTAATCTTGGGAGTTTGCAGCCAGCCAAAGGTACAAACACATGACAGTGAGTAATGTCCAGTGCACTGCAGCTACTATGGTCAGAAATGACATTAAACTCATGAGTTCACACCTCCCTATTCTCAACCCTATCTGGGACAAATCTGTACCGACTGGTTAAATCGTGCGCGAGAACACAGCCTGCAGACACATCAACGAGTCTGTCGTGTTTGTTTGGTGCTCAGACCGCTGAATTTCCCTAATTACTGCTGTGTCTCTTTGCTGCTCTTCCAATGCCGCACTTTGGGCACAGTTCGGGAAATATGTTTTCCTTTGTTGTGGATATGATTTCATCATGGTGTTATGATCAGAGAAAGTAGGAAATATACACTTTGAACTACTGCTTTATCACATTGTTTCTTACTTCTTTCGCTGAAATGATCAATTTGTTATGGAAGTCTGAATTGCTCTACCCGCTCTTAATTCAGATGACGCTGAAGCTCAGTGTGAATCGACGGTTGGCTTGATTCACTAGGATTTAGCTTATCAACTCAGATAGATCGACAGATACAATTATAGATACAATTATAGAGGCAGATACAATTATAGATTCAAACACATTTCTGAGGCTTGTATGACTAGTTATTGTACAGACGGGAGAGAGAATTCATCAATATCACAGTTGGAGCCGCCATGCGTCGAAAAACATTTACTGGCATGATCCAATAAAACCAATTTATCCGCCATATTGACTCAGGTAAGAAAGGCGTATAAAACACAAGCTAGCTCCACCAACAATCTAGTTCAGTAATCTCAATCTCCCTTGCTAAGAAATAGCAGCCAGCGGTCTGTTTGTTGCTATTGAGCCATTCAATTTTGAGATGCATTGTTACATTATGGAACCAGGTAGAATCTATTGTACAATCTGTTGCTATGGCAACTCTTAATTGAGAAACGTGCATTTGTGCTGCATTGAAAAAGTGAGGAAACTGTCTCATATAATTCCTGCATAGGCATGTATACACACCTTGATTGTATATCTCGAGGTTGCTTTCATTCTGAACCGTTCAGACACATTGCTCTAAAAGCTTTTCACGCAGTGCGGTGTTTCTTCTGAGTGGAGCAGACAGTGCGTTTTCCAGTGAAAGGTCCCATTTGTTGGCAAGGAAACGGCGGTCTTGGCGGGAAAGAGGGAGCCATTCAGCTTGTGTTGTTTACTCAATCCACACCTCCTCTGTGCACCGGTGTGTGCCACCTCCGCGATCCTCAAGTGTGGCCTCTCCCATGGAAATTACATTCGCACCCGATATCCCTCCGACTGCGAAACCCAGTGGTTCCCTAACACATTCATTCAATAAAATAATGTGGTCGCTTGCTGGAATTCACCCGTTTTCTACGGTTTGGGATTTCCCATGGACTAATGCTTCACTTTCACCACTATGTCACTTTCAGCTGTGCTCCAATCAGCTCAACTGCATAATGGTCCTTCTAAAATATACCCGCTCACTGACCGGTGTCAGGTATATTTTACCCTATAGGCTACACAGGGCACTGTTTGGAGTAGAAGCACATTCCTCACTGAGAACAACTAGCAGTCTATGGGTGTCTGATATGTTGGATTCTGGCTTCATTCAGTGGTTACCCAGGCCAACCTGAACCCATCCTAACCCTGGTGGTGTGTCCCCATGGACTCTTGAGTAATCTTATCCCATAGCCCACACACTAACACTGATATCTAGACTACAGCTATATGCATGTGTCCAGACTATAGCCACAGTTATTTTCTCTGTCAGAGTCCTTCCATTCCTTTTACCTCCCGTTATTTAAATTTTCTCTCTCATTGTACGCTAAAGGGACAGCTCTGGTACGGCTTTGACATGTAGCGATCTGAGAGTGAGCCGTAACCGTGTGTGCAGCCATCGGGGTTTTCGATGACCAATCATAGTTCGTTAGTGTGGAGCGCAACCTTTCTATTGGCTCTAATGAGCCGCTGATTGACAGAACATGACAGCTACACACAGCACTGTGTTAATGAAGCTGTCCTTTCTGATCACTGCCCTAATGTCTTCTAAGTGTGACTGGTGAGCTCCCCTGCCTCCCCTCAGTTCTCTTTCCCTTTCTCCTTCTCTCCTGCTTGCGCTCTTTCTCCTCCTGCAGAAAGCCGGCGTCCCGAAATCTGGAACGTTCTACCTTTCCCTGGGCATCTCCCTTGATTTGATTAGCCGCCACATCCCACAACGGGACACAATGGAACATACAGTGCGGAGGAATTAACTTCCATTGAGCTTTTTCCCCCGTTTAGCGTCTCCAAAGGGAACAGCACAAATGGGACACAAAACAAAGGCAAGCAAGCTGGAACTAATTAGAAGAAACACCCATGCACTCCTTCCTGCAAAAAAAAACAAGCCCATTTTAAACCAATTACCTCATTTAAGTGGATTTCGGAGTAAAGCCACAGCAGAACGCTGCGGAAGGCTTCGCAAACAGAAAACAATACATCAATTTTCAAAGGCTTTGTTACAGGAATATATTTTCATCTGCTTTATTTCTGCATTCTGTTTGGGATTTCAAAAATTGAAAAACACTTTCAGTAACCCCTGTGAAATCAAAGTATAAATATAGCTCATTTTTTAATTATCATCTCTTCTATAAATGAGACAGAGGGACCTTCCTGAATAAAATAATTGAATGCATATCACAGCTTTGGTTAGAAAGCTAAAAATTAGATACAGTTAGTTGTTTGGCTACTTTACATGTACCATGTTAATTGTTTGCTAGATTTAAATAATTCAGTTTTCCACAACAAATGAGTTGTGCTTTCAGAAATCTTTCATTTCCAAGCTAATCTTTGGTTTTCCTGTTACTACGAACTGCAAGGAAATTCCAGAATTTTTTTTACAGGCAGTAATTTCTGCTTCCAAAGATTATCAAATCACCATTGTCTCTTGTCAAACCTCTTGTCACACAATCAATCAATTTGCCAAAAGTGAAATGTCTGAGCGACAGGACTAAAATAAAAGTGAAGCAAAGAAAAAAAAAAAAGAGGAAACTTGTGCATTGACCTATATACTAACAAGAGAGTCAAGCAGTATGGAAAAATATTAAATACTTTTGTTTGCAATGAAAATCCTTATTGCTTTAAAAGGTGTTTTAACTGGTTAAAATGAGAGCTGCCAGTGAGAGAGCTGATCAGAGCTACTGAAACGTTATCATACTTTTACAGATAAAGAATGCTAATTGCTATCATGGCTGGACAAAGACACATGTCTTGGCAGGATTGCTAAAGAATAATACTTGGAGAAGTTAAAAAGCTTTTCAAAATATTATTCTTTAGCCAAAAGGTATTCTTCAACCACATGTGAAATTCATTTTTTCATCCAATCTTTAGATGAACAAGGTTTATCAATACTAAATTTCAAATGTGTTTTTGATCATAATACTGACTTGTCTAAGAACTTTTCTCATTAATTATTTTCTTAAACTTTCTATAATTAAGTCCTTATCAAATAATTTCTTAAATTTGTGTGTTCACCGTCACTAGGGCAGCAGGATTTGATGTTATCATGTGCACAATGTAATGCTAATGCTAAATAAATAGGTAGAATTCTTTAAGAAAAAAACATTGTATGTTAAAGCTGTGTTGGACTGTACTTATACTTGGATGCAGTTCCAATCAATCAGGTGTCCGAGTGCAAAATGGCTTACTAGCCATCGCCGGTCTCCAGCGTTTATCTTTTCATACAAAAATAATTACAGGTTAACAGCAAAGATAAAAACCTGAAGCTTTAATGGTATGCATAGGTGTCATTTATGCTCGGGAGGCTGGGGACATGTCCCCACCACTTTTTGTCATGGCCCATTTTGTCCCCACCACTTTCTGAAAGCCCAGCACTTTTCAAAACAAACTGACGCCCACGACGGTATGGACAGTTTGTCCTGGGGCAGGGCTGCACGATGAAACTTTGAGGGGAAGTGATGAAGTGTCTGTTACAAGTCACATGGTCAGGAATTTGCATAGGCCCCGCCCATGTGAAATGACCACACCTTTCTGCTCAGGGGAAAGCACACTGCCACATTGGCCAGTCACAGAGTTTCCCTGAGAGATGATGTCAGACATTATAGTGTATATTATAGTGTACAGAGTATAGATCATATTTATATTTAATATATCATTGATTTATACCTGAGTCTGACTCATGCCACTTAAATTAATGAACTTGGACCGAGGGCAACAAATTAAATGCTGCATAACTAATGAGGGTACATTACTTTTTATCAGCATATTTCATTGGCCGGGACCTTGTTAAAAATAGGGTGTGCATCTTCTTTTTTTTTTTTTTACCAAACATTTTACTGTTACCGCAAAGATCAGGGGTGGATCATGGGAATGCTGCGATTCAGTCATTTCAACTGTTCAACCCGTGGAGCGTAAATATTATTTTCCACAGTCACCCCAGAAAAGAAATATTTTCATGTTCCCTTCAACTGACTTGAACAGCTAGAAGTTTCCAAAAGTTTGTAAAAACGTACAGCTTTATTCTGTGCATGCTACTCTCTAGCACACAAAAAAACAATACGAAGAGTAACATAATGGTACAGAATACAGCGCGTCATTCGTTTGTGGGTGCATCGTTGTATTCCAAAGCGGAAGAGACGACAGCGTCGATACCTTGAACTCATTTTCTGAAAGACGAGGAGAAATGAGCAAGAAAAGATAACTTATCTATCGCGAGCAAACCGTAATGTTACTGTATGCACTGTGGTGCCATAACGCTGGCTGACAGACAGACGCTGTGTGTGATATTGGGAAACTGATTCCGCTGATTGATTTGGGGATGAAATATGTGGCTGGTTTTAATAGATCTTGCAGAGCTTAGAAAATGACTGGGATATGCAGCAGGAGGAAACCAATATCTTTCTAAGTCAGGGATCAAGAACTTAAGCTGAAAAAGCCACTTACAATGGGGAGTTGTGCCATGTAGTTACACTGTTCAGGGATCAGTCCTAAGCCAAGGTCCCAGTATACACACCATACAAAGGGCATTTAAATTTATAGCACTTATTGTACATCTACTGAAACAGTACCACTCAAAAGCATGGGAAGTGAATATTCAACGACAGACGGGCAATATTTCACCCTTAGAGAGGCAGACCACCAGTTGCAGGAGAATCGCATGGGTTTCACATGCATCAAAGACGCCTTGAGCAGGAAAATCATCCAATCGTGAAAAGGAAGGAAGAGGAGGGGAGGAGCAGGGTTGAGCTGCCCCGCCCACTCACCTGCCGGAAGCCCAGGCGGTAGGCCAAGATGCGGTCCACGGCGCCCGGGTTCATCTGGGTCCACTGCAGCTTGAAGCCGTAAACGCGGGGCCGGTTCTGCCACAGCGGGCTGTAGGTGTCGTAGTAGAACTCTGGACTGTAGGCTTTGCCTGTGGGGCAGACAGGAAAGACACCCCATATTCTCCATATATGTTTACTGTTAAGAGTAACCAAAGACAGTAAAATGATACTGCTGCCATAAAGTAGGCCATATATATATATATATATATATATGTGTGTGTGTGTGTTTATTTTGATGGTAAGCTTGACAGATAGATACAGATAGTCTACATACTTGAGTTCATATAACCCGTTACAATTTAATTTCATGATTATTTAAAATCATTTGAACAAGGCTACAAACATTGCCACCCTGTTTTACAAAAAAAAAAAAAAAACCCACCCCCTGAGACAGCACATCTGTAGTTAAATAGGCCTAAAATCACTCACATGTTCACATTCCATTAAATTCGTCAATTTCCAGGTAAGAAATCAAGCTGGTAACTAATCATGCACTCAATTGACTCAATTTCACTACAAAAATGCACACATTTAACAAGCAAGGTCCACAGCCATTTCAACCACTCCTTCAAAATGGCAAAAATATAAACAAAGTACAACAACACAATGGTAAGTCATTAACACACATAACAGGAACAGTTAGCAGTGTACGGCCCGGTTGATAAATAATAATTTTGTTCATTTCAACACGATATTTTATTTTTTAGGGATATGTGATGCCTTGTTGAAAGAACTTTCCCAATAATCCACCATAAAGCTATGGCAAGATCATATGGACTCAGCAACAAAACTACTATCATATTATGACAGTATAATAAATACTGTTGCCTGTTCTGGCAAAATCCACATTTGCTTCTAATTCACTCATTCTGAGTGGCATAAGTAAGGAATAAACCCTTAGTGAGCTGCGTGGGTATAAGATAAAGTAATAAAGTCTGAGTATAGTGTGATATATTCCGAAAGTGAGGAATTCAGCCTGAAGAAGTTTATTTTCGAAAACTGCACAGCCTGGGGTGGTTTAGTCTGCTTACTCAGCAGTTACTTGAAATCACTGCATAGAAATAATTAAAATTCCAAATAGATCACACAAAAGTGTTACACAGCTGTATTGATTCATTATTTTTGCCATTACCTTAATCTGTAAATCAAATCTTCCATTGACACGTGATGTTGAAATGACCCAAATACTGTTTTAGGGGGGCGGAAAGGGCTGTTTTAATTCAGCCTCTTTGTGGCTCTGCAGTATACTTTTTCTCAGTGTGCTAACCAAGAGAATAACACACATCCTCTCCAACGATCAAAACAAAGTAGTTCATCACAATTAACGAAGTTTTGAGTTTTTTATCGCCTGAAAATGTAATTAAATTGAACTTTGGGAAAAGTTCTGTGAAACTGGACAAGAAAGTTCTTTGCGCCACAGAACAAAGAAGCAAAAATGAACAAAAATAAATGTTATATAAAAGAAAAACATAAAATAATGGACTCAGAATGCACACGTCTGAGCCAAATTATTAGCTTTTTTTGAACATCCTTTGCCTGTTCTCGTTAAAGAAGCTGATTTATCTGACAGCGTCAAAGACTGCATATTAAAATATATACCCTTCCTACGCCAACATCCTAGCGCTTAATGCCGTGGGGACACGCTTGTGTTCGGTGACATGGCTGTCATTTGCTGTCATACGCGCGGGGAACGTTAGGACGAGGCTTATCTCTCTGTACGCAGTCGTGTAGGGAGCAGATCCCTGCGAGCGTTCGGCTCGGGAGACGGGATTAATTAACAGACGGCCCCGCGCTCTAGCACCGACGGTTCAAAGAGCGGAACCAGCGGGGGGAAGAGAACAGAGGGTTATTCGGTTTGGGGGAGACATCACAGGGAGGGCCTGACAGGCAACGGGTCTGCCTGTTCCCCTGTCGAATACACACACACAAAAAAAGTGGTCGGCGGGGGGCAGGCAACACGCCGTTAGAACACAACACCAAATGGTAGGCTCTGGATCTGATATGAAAGCCAGTCGTATCTTTCCGTTCAAACCAGGACATCTGGCAACTGAAACCAGTGCAGTCGATGAGCTTGACGCAAGATCAAGGGGATTAAAACGTACCTTTCAACAGATGATGGTTCTAAATTGTTTTTTTTTTTCATTATCATTTTTCATGATTGACAATGCATTTGTTGCTTACTGTTTTAATATGCTGACTGTCAGTTTTTCAAACAGGGATCACCCGCCTTCTGAGGTTTGGTCCGTTTCCATCGAATACGGTATCACTGCCTTTGTGTACTTACGATCAAAAAATTTTCAGTAATGGAGTGGGATTGGGTTGAAAAGGCAGACAGAAAATCGGCCTTACCGTCTATCTTTCTGTTCGAATGTAATTATTTTAGAAAAGTGCATGAAAGTTACCAATGAATCTTACATAGTTTTTGAAAAAAAGATCAATCCTGGACTGAGAAAATAAGGACAATGCACACATTTTTCTCATAAATACATTTCAGAAAGCAAAACTTGACTTCAAAAAGGACAAAGGCAACAAGGGAAAGTGCCTCTTTTTCCTAGGAGAGCGACTCTCAACCCACCGCCTGTCTCAAACCTGTTGTCCTACGGTGAGCATGAAAGTGTCGGTCAGTGGCCTGACTCACAAACATAAACGTTTTCCTTGCAGAAAATGTAAATCTGATAACTATAATCTTTTTCATTTGTCACTGCAAATGCTATTGCCATTTTTATTTACATAACTTAACATAACCTGGTGCCAAACTCACAATAATTTTCAAGGATTACTTAACGAATACTTCACTGAATGTTCCGACAGATCTATAAAATGAATAAAACCTGAAAAATGTGTTACTTTTCATTCAATAAACACAAGAAAATGCATTGCCTCATAAGAGAGAGATTGCTGCAGTATATTATTTCTATGTACGTTAATAAAATAAAAGCTGTACCAATGCCGAGAACGCTCATACGGTATACATCAAAAGCACAAAAGTGGGAATATATATATAATGCCAGAAGCAAGAAAAAAGCTTCAGGATGTTCATACTGAAAGCTTCTCCACCTCCTCTTTAGCTTGATCAACACTCGTAATCAAAGCCAACTGTGGAGTATCAGCTAAGACAATTGAAACTCATCAAGAATACAAAAACACAATGTCTCTACTCTTCGTTGCTGCTACGATTTTATCCAGACACAAACTTGTGCGATGAAGTGACTGCCAAGAGTTCGGCCCAGAACGTGGAACATAATGCTTTGTTTTTGGGCTTTCATTTTTTTTTATTCGTCAGCAGGTGGTTTGAGGATTGTGAAAACATTCAGCGGTATAAAAAGTCTCCTGCTGAGCCTAGATAAAGAAGCCCAGATATAATACTGTCTTGGCATTAAAGATCATCCCTTACACTGTAAAGCCAAAGCCTTGGATGTGCCAATGGACGGCTGGCCCTGATGAATGAGAGCTGGATTTATTCAGACAGGGCCATATCCCTGTTGGAGTTCTTACGGACTCCTGTATAGTATCCGCAATGCTGAGGCAGCTCTTTCTCTCGGCCACTGGTCTCTCTCTCTCTCTCTCTCTAAGTATCTGTCTCTCCGTCTCTATAAGTCTCTAGTCCTCCTTCTCTCTTGTCCTCACTCTGCATCTCACAGGGACCAAACGCTTCACCTGAACTGGGTCCATATGAAACCGCATTCTATCATGAACACCTTCAGCAGGATCAGGCTGCTGTAGAAGGCTCAGCAGTTTGGGCGGAAAGAAGGAGAAAAACACGCCCTACGTACCTATGACTTTTCGGACGTGGCCGTTCCATGACGTAAGCGAAGGCACCGTCCTTTTACTCTTTCAGCTCAGTCAGACAAAAAATGCCCTTGAGCTGTTAAAGCATAACCCATAAACTGACCAAAGGCCAGGGCTACGAAATTTTAGGGCAGAAATGAGCAGTCTCCCTAATCTCCATGATCTCCTCCTCGGACGGCAGCCTGCCTTCTGAGAGTGCAGTGCTGAAGTCATCTAAAGCACTGCGCATGATATATCGGCATCACAGTCAGAGTGCTGAGCACAGAGGAGGCCTGCCCTGCCACCTTCCCCTGGGTACCCCACCGTGATGCATATGCCATGGGAGGGAAAGGAGGGGTCCCCCTGGAGCCAAGAGAGTCCTCCACAGGAGTCTTCTGAAGCAGTAACTCTCAGCTTCATCCTCCTTCTCACAACGACCCGCAGCCGGGCACGAACGATCTAATTGCTGAAGTTCCTAAACTCCTTGTGGAGGATGGCAGGAATGGAGGAATGGCAGCCGCTGTCTTGGAGATACTGTCATAGCTGAAGGCGGTATGCCCTCCGGCACAGAGGGTGGGGGGTGGGGTGGGGGTGTTGAAGGCCACTTGAGGTCCTGCCATTTTGCAGCTTGCTGACACAGCTGCTGTAACTCACCCGGTATGACAGTCGGACACATAGCAGGATGGGGTGGTTGAAATGAGAGAACACCTACTGGGCTGCACCGAAAACACTCCTCTGACTCAATACCAAATGCCAGTTTGGATCAAAGAGATCAGGTGAGACAGGTTATCTGCATAATCAATGAATCAATTGAGTGTTGAGCTGGATTCCTGTTCAAGGCCAAAACCAGTGGCTCCCTATACTTTCTGCTTGCAGATATTCCTAACCTGATGCTGACCATGTTTCTTGTACCAGAGCTTTGCTTTGCTGCTTTGATTCCAGCAGCAACCTGTCAGTAATGAGATTATGATGAGAGGGTCTTATATTTAGATTCTTTTGCTTTTCAAAACCAGCCAATCATATTCATGTTGTATAAGTAAGCCCGCCCCCAATTTTCATTACCTGTTATTAACCTGCATTTGGTGAGGGAAATGTCTTGGCATTCTTAAACTTCTAATCCCCTTTGAACTCATTATCTTCGAAACCCAAAAAGCTGTAGGGGTCGCCTCTTGAGTACAACATTTTTGTTTAAACAGGGTTTCACTGAGAGTGAAAATAACTGCATGTAGCCTTCAAGTACATCTAGCACAGCTGTGCTGTGAGAACTGGTGCCCAGGTTAGCATACTGCTACTTCTGAAAGACAAACCTTAAACTCGCATTATTTCATATTAACACTAGCCAGAGAGCACAGAAATGTGCTGTAGTCTGGTAGGTTTGGCAGGGCTGTCACTGACACTCAGATTCCTCCCAAAAGCCATAGATATTTTTACAGTCCGGGCACATGGCTCCCTGTACCCACAGATGACAACATTATGGATTTCATCTACAATATTGGAGAGGAAGGAAGAGAGTGACAAAAAAATCCTTTCATTACTCTGGGAGGAATACTCTCATTTTAAGAGATTTATAGTTGGCAGGAGTGTGTTTTGTGAGGGGAAGAGGGAGGATGGATAAAACCGTCTACACCTTTGGCAGTGACTGTGTGCAGATGGTCGGAATACGAACCATTTGGAGGGAGGACGGGAAGGGCTAAAATGCTATCTGGCGCCTGCTGTGGCAGGGGTTGTGGCCACCGGTGAAGAGTAACTGTGGGTGAGATGCAGTGAGTATCTGCATAGGGGAGGGCAGGGTGGCCACCGGTGAAGAGTAACTGTGGGTGAGATGCAGTGAGTATCTGCATAGGGGAGGGCAGGGTGGCCACCGGTGGAGAGTAGCTGTGGGTGAGATGCAGTGAGTATCTGCATAGGGGAGGGCAGGGTGGCCACCGGTGAAGAGTAACTGTGGGTGAGATGCAGTGAGTATCTGCATAGGGGAGGGCAGGGTGGGCACCGGTGAAGAGTAACTGTGGGTGAGATGCAGTGAGTATCTGCATAGGGAGGGCAGGGTGGCCACCGGTGAAGAGTAACTGTGGGTGAGATGCAGTGAGTATCTGCATAGGGGAGGGTAGGCTGGGGTAGGAGCACCCCCAGCTCAGGTGGCTATGAGAGCTTGACAGGCTAACCGCTAGTGCTGATTTATGAATGCTGAAAAGGCAGATGGGGAAAGAAAAACTCTCTCTCTCTCTCTCTCTCACACACACACACACATAGACACACATTTCATCCTCTCCAGCTTGCGACAGTGCCAGGAGAGAGGCTGAGATGGCGTCGGATCAAAGGGACGAACCCACAGCTCTGCCCGTCGCTCTAAACCGCTCTAAGTGGCGTGTCAGAGCCGCTAATTCCTGCCAAATTTCTAGGACGCTTTTCTATGATCCATAAAGCACCTCCTGCCCTGTTAGGAAGATGAAGATAAAGGGAAGATGGACTGCGCCTTCGTAACAATGTCAGAATGAAACATGCTACGATACCTATTATGCTTTTGGGGGCACTTATGAAAAGAATAATCTGGAAGAAAAATACTGTAGGGTATTAAAAATAGTGGCATCAATCCATATCCAAAGCATTTTAAATATATTATGTATTTTCCCAGACTGAAGCACTTTCAGATAAGTATGTATGCAGATGTACAAATGATACCGTACACACAACGCAGTACATCAGTGGCTCGCAAACTCTCTCTTTCGCCCTTTCATTCATACCACAGTTGTCATCCTTGAATTGTATCAAGTCGTTAATGAGCCTTAATGAAGACATTTATCGTCTTTTCACTCTTAAGACACAATATGTCAGAAATAATCCAATACTTGACATCCAAGTACTTTTATTCAGTCAGATAAACTGATGATTTCACTCTCTTAAACAAAGTTTCTTGACAACAAGGCCACATTAGACTAACAGGTGAATCCGTATCCATGGAAACCTGGTCTCTGAAACTCAACCACTTTTTAGAAAAAGAAATCAGAAGAAGGATTTGGTAAAGTGCAGGACTGTGTATAAGTAAACAGATTAATATAAAAATACACTGTAATAAACTGGAATGCTTGTGTTCGTTAATTACACTTCAATTTATGTGTACATTAATTCTGACAAAGGCCAGTCTACAAAGGGGTTCCAAGGTTTTAGAACTACTGTAGCGCATGCTCAATGTAATGGTGACAGTAGAGTATAGATTAAAGACCTTGTCAGTGACAGGATGGGAAACAGGAAACCAGAAGCGATTGTACCTGTGACGAGGAAGCTGCAGCGTCCAGCCCCTGCCTCGTTGATGATGTCACAAGTGTATTCCCCATACCCATCTCGGGTCAGACTCCGCACGCTGTACTCCGTCTCGTCCTGAAGGTCGAACTGCCCCGCGTTCAACAGCCTGGAACCTAACCTCCACTCGTACCTGAGCACCCGGGATGGGTGTGCCCGCAGGACCCGGCAGTTCATCGTGAAGGTACGGGTCAGCCCCTGCCGGATTTCTGTGAACACAGGTTCCACAGTGGGCGGATCTGTGTGGGGTCAGGGGGTCGGTGGGGGGTGGAAACAGAAAAAAAATAAGACACTTGTGCAAAGTGACTATAATGTGTACATCTACATTGCCAACAATTGCTGAAGAACACAACCTTCACAACCCTTGCAAAAGTAGGTGTGCGTACATCTGGATCCAATAAAACCTGTTCCCTCAGTTTGTACGAACCAAGGTATGCCTTTTAGTATGCACACAGCACTGCAGTAGTTTACATTCCCACACAAAACCCTAATCCAAGCTTTGAGGACTACCCCAAGAGAGGATTGTGTGGAACAAAACGCGCTGCCACCTTAAACAACCTCTCATGATAATTCTAAAAATTAGCATAGAACAGATAACAATAAATACCCATGAACTCTCAACAGTGGTTCAAGGGTTTATTTTAGGTATTACTCATGCAAATAAATTATTCTATCAGTGCTTCCTCCAGGCTTTTGTTTACAGAGGCTACATTGGTTGACCTTTTGTGGAGCGCTCAACGCCGTTGTTCGATTCGAACGTTGTTATAGAAAGCCAGTTATTAAAATTTATGTCTGCATTTATTGCAACAGCTGAAAAAGATTAATTGCATGTTGTTGGAGTAGCAGTATGATAAACATTTTTGTGCTGTAGGGTTTCTAACTAACTGAGCTTCGTTGGCACATAAAGGACAAACTGATCTGAAAACACTAATCACAGAATTATTTCTATTGCTATGAGAAGCAAGCTTTCACTGCGGCTGCCATTTTGTTAGTGAATTGGCTTCAGTTTTCATTTCTAACAAAAAATTATTGTGTTAACTTCAAGGAATCATACCAAAATCTTTTAACAGTGGCACTGGCCAACCCTACCAGAACCATAAGTGCAGTATCTATTTTTTTTGGGCAGATATGTGTCTTATTCTCACAGTGCGACAATATCACTGAAAATGAAGGAATACTGTTTTTATAAAACAATGTGTATTGCATTTGCAACTAGTCTGTCTTACTAGTACGCAAACATCCTCCTATGGGAGGTTTCGAGAAAGGCTACATAGCTATTCTCCAAAGTGCGTACATGGATGTTCTAGTAACCCTATCCGTTTAATAACAAGGTTATTAATAAAGGTGAACTTCATGCAAATATGCACATGCACAAACATGTGCATGTATGTTTACATACATAGACAGCAACCCAGACTGAAAACACATACCATGAATATAAAGACACATGCACAAGACATGGCGGAGCACAAAAACGAATACAAGTCTATGAGCAATTCATAATTAATCAGTGTATTAAGAATTAATCATGTGTGCAGTAGTATGTCATACAAAGACGTAAAGAACAGCACATCTAATGTGTCCGGCTCTCTGCGTTGACATAAAACGTTACCGAATTAGTCATTGTTTTAAGACTATCAAAGAGAAAGACTCATGAAACACATTACCCCCTCTGTCTGCATATGAAATGTGGTACAGTGACAAGTACATGATACACAAATCCAGCAGGAAACTGCATACTCACAGCATGCGAGCCGGAAAGAAGAATTACAGATGAATTATAATTAAACCCGCTTTGTCGTTAGCACGTTAGCAAGCCCATTAGAATACATAATAAGGTGAGGGAGATAAACGCTGTGAGTAGCTACAAGCTGAGCCGCCCTGTTGTGAATGTTTTGAAGCCCTGAGAGTCCCTGAAATGCTTTCCCTCTTCTGCTTTTGTGTTTAAATTATCATGGATTCTCGCTGGCAAGAAAGAGAAAAATGTTCTGACAATACCACAGCAAGATCACGGTAAGAATTTGGGGGAGGCAGGAAAAGCAAATAAACAAATGATATTTCATTGTCTCTATGTAACTGTAACAGCCTCCTTTCTGTACTGTATTTCGTGTTGTCACTTTAACTGGACAGATGCTGAAGGCCATTTGTGTTCTCATAGAGCAAGTCCCATGATGTCCACACAAGGTCCACACAAACGTGTTATCCTGTACTCAGCCACTGGCTAATAACTTTATTACACATAGCTTTGCTGATAAGTTTGTTTTACTCTCCTTTCCCACCCTCCTTTATACACCAACGGTGTCACAATTTCCCTCCATAGACGGGTGCTAAGGCTTCGTCTTTCTGTTAAATGCTGTGACATTACAGAGTGGCCTGCTAATCGGGCCCCGTGCCTCTGCAGTAGAGATAAGAACCTGGCAGCCTCATTTCCGTGCGGGGCACTGAACCGTGAATGGTGGCTGTGAAGTAACGGCTGGGGCACACACCTTTCAACTTTTCTGTTGAGTCATTGGACGAAAGTTTTTAGCTCTAACTTTCAGCTTGCTGTCCAAAGTTGTCCGAACTTCCTGTGCAAAATATGTGGCATATATTCAACTCATACATCTAATACGTTTTAAAAAAACAGACTCTCAAATGGAAAAAAAATACCAGAAAGGGTAGTTAATTTAAATAAGTCTATAAATATCATTTATAGGAGGCTGCTACACAGAAGCAAATGAGTAAAATCTGTTTCTGGAGCATTGTTAACATAAGGGTGTCATAAAATAATCTCTAAGAGTGTGTAAAGAGAGGTAGAGTCCTAGCTCTGGCCATTTGCCTGCAACTTCAAACACCAAAACCACCTAGATCTCTCCAGATTACTAACAGTGATATCAGAACATGGTTTCAAAAATTTCAAACTGTTAACTCATATCTGAATGGGATATGGTTATTTGTAGCAAAATATAGTTAAACAAGGAGCAAGATGTTCATTCTGCAAACAAAAATAGGCCCTGAGAAAAAAAAAATCTCAAAAAAATGTAAACATTCAAGCCGTAAAAACTGTTGATCCTTTAAACGGAAAGTAGCTTCTGATGTATTAAACAGCAAATTAAAATTGTAAATTTCATATACAATATTCCTCAACAACAGTGCCAACACATGCCCCGTTTGTATTATGCCTTTTTAATTGCAATAAGGTTTCATGCAAAACCTTTTGCATAAGTTTTTGAAAGTAATTAATACATAATGACGTAAATGTTTTTCACCAAAGAAAAAAACGATTAGTGAAGGAAAAACTTTCAACAACCATGGAAGTGGTAAAAAAAACACAGGAAAGCTACAAGTGGCTCCACGGTCGTTTTACATCCTCATGCAGACGTTCTGGCACTGGCCGCTGCCTGCAGATGGATGTTGGCCCATGGATGGGTAATTAGCTCCTCGCTGATCTCAGCTGCAGCCATGCTCCTTCTGATTCTCTTTCATGTGTGGAGTCTGGAGTCACGGCGTGCTGGGGCCGGAGGAGGAAACGCTGCTGGAGGTGACATCGCGTTTGACTGATGCTTTGAGTCAGGATGCTCCTGCTCCAGGGTGGAGATGAAATCTCAGATTCTTTCCCCCTTCCAATCCCGATCCGGTGTCAAGGGGGCAGCTGAAATTGAACTTTCTGCCAAAGCGGAGAGACGTGTTTTTTTTTTTTTTTTTTTTTTTTTTTTTTATTTTTTTTTTACAAAGGACTGTGGGTGACTTGTCCGGAGGGATACTACAGTCATTCAAGTGCCAAGCGCATGTCATTGGCTAAGGTTATTGTGAAGACTTGACCTGGAATGCAATTAGACCATTCTTAAACTGCAGTCAATGCTATTTGTCTGACAGGGAGTTCGCCATTTTGGATTTACTGCTACACAGACTCGGCCTACATTCACCGATCAGTTTTGCGGTGTGAATGCCCCAGCCTGTTCACTGAGCCCACTACATCAGAAAGATCTTAATAGGTGCTTATATCTGCACTAAGTAGCACTTTAGTTTACAGCCCTGATGCTACTTAATTTCAGCGTAATTGTTACTTTGCTCTTTGTTTCTGTGAAATGAGCCATGCACTCTGGGGAAGTACGGGTAATTGAGACTTAACATCGCAATGCTACCACATTTTAAACTGCATTATTGCCCCTTTATTCTGAACAGTAATGGGAAAGTGCCACCTACTTGGTTTGCTGTCATTAGCTGGTTATCTGCTAACAAATGCTAATGACATTACATTAAGGTTAGTTTTATCTTAATAACAATACATGAATAAAATTACTGTGACAGAGAAATATTGTTACTAGACAGTTGCTAGGTTACACTGACATTGTGAAATAAAGAGCAAGTAACCTTTAAATGGTGATGTTTTGTGAAACAGAGACACTGAAAAAGTCTAATGCAAATACTTAGGGCTTGTTTACAGTAGAAAAAACGGATAATATATTTAACTTTGTAGGAAACATCTCCAGAAAAGAGATTTTTTTAGTATTGTGAACAGAAGGATCTAGATTCAGGACAAGACTTTCTGCAGCAACAATGGTAACATACAATGGATCCATGACGATACCCTCCTTAACAGTCATTGGATCTGCTTAATTCCAGTGTCATACTACATGCTCAATGGTATGAGACATGAAAGCAAACAGAGTTTTAGAAATACAAATTGTGCTGTCACGTTTTTAATCTTGTTTCCGTGTGGGCCAACCATCAATTAAGTCATGGCTGCCTCGCCCAAAGCCCTTCTTTTTGCAACTCTGACTGCATATGTGTAAAATATGGCATGAATTATGAGGACAGTTACAAAGACAGTTCTCTAGTGGCAGCCAAGATGAGAACCAATGTAAAAGAAAAATAGCTGTAGTACAGGAGCTAGTTTTGAGCTCATTTTTATCTCCAATTTTGATTCTAATTTTGATTTTTTTTTCCCCCAATCTGAAATGCCCAATTTTATTCATATGTCTGTCTCCTGGTTTGTGTCATCCAGTAATTTAGGATAGTGCAAGAATAGCACTAGCGCTGTGTGCTCTGAAAGCCGTGTGCTAGTCTATAGCCAGCCACCTTCCTATTCTCCCATTGTATTCCACCTGCTGAGCAGCATAGTAATTGCCCCTGAGGACTCAACAGCTTATGCAGTTTGAGCTGGCAGACCACAGGTGCACAATCGAGTCACTCTTACGTGAAGAGAGGGGCGATGACCCTGCCAACCAAAACCCTGCTTGGGTGAAACAACAGCCAATTACGCGGCATCCTGTGGGGCTGCTGGATGAGGAGGATAAGGTACCAGACCATGAGCTCCGGCTCGGTGCTAAAACCCGGTGCTCCTACAGGACGGGCCAGGTGGCAGCCAGGCTAAATCTCATTTCAAACGTCATGCAGTGAATGAAAACACATAAAAATTGGATATTGGTGTACTGTAAATGTTTTATGAAATTCATGGCAAATTGTGAGCCAAAACAAAAAACGTAAAACAGATTATTTTGGTATGCCAGGATCATTGTAGTGACTGATTTACTGCTAAAAAATCAAACATTCCCCCGGAAAAGCTACAGTACACTGCCTAACCTGAGACTACTCAGTGCCTTTCGCCCGCAATCTATCACAATTAATACGAGTTAAAATTTGGTGGAGAAGGAGTTGCTCTGAATTATTTCTCCAAGCGCATTATAACTTCATTAATCTCGCTGCTTGCAGAGCGAGCGCGCCGTTTCTGGCTTCACACGGCCGTGCTGTCTGTGCCAAAGCCAACGACGGGGAAACAAACAAACCATTTACCATCTGTACTCTAGGATTCTGACACCAATGTCAGTGTGGCCAAAATGTGGCTTGCGCTTGTGCAACCACAGTACTTCGAAGGAAATGCATTTAAGCACAAAGAAGTATGGAGACATGCCAGTATCTGTGATCAGAACTACAACATCGGCTCAGAGGACAGCCCTTACGACCCATTTGTACTTTTTAAAAACCACACGCATTACCATGTTTGAAAATATTTTAAATGTGTTTGAGCAATCCAATGCAAGAAAACTTACCAAAGAAAAAAGCGTATTTGTTACATACACAAGCACACACTCTAAAACACAGATGTATTGGCAATTCAGATGAAAATTCACTAAGACCCTCACTCTTACCAAAGGAGTACCCCATGGATCCATTCTTGACCTCTTCAAAATCCCCTACCATGTTGCTTCCCCTACCATGGCTGTACTGACGAAGACTTGGCTCTCCTTTCTACTGATTGTTGTATGTACTTTCTCATACATCAAACTTTGTTTCTCTGACATTCATGGTTAGACTATAAACCTTTTACTAAAACTCAGTATTGCCAAAACAGCTTATACAACCACCGCCTTTAGATTCTCTCCTATACAATAGTGTGTGTATTTGTGGCTGCCAAAAACCTTGATGTGGTTCTGATAACTTTTCTTCTTTCTGAGATCATCATAACAGTTACCTGGGGCTGCTGATTCTTTCAATACAACTTCAGTAAAATCCATCCGTTTCTCACAAAGTTTTACACCCAAATAATGATTCAGGCCCATGCGCTGTCCCATCTGGATGACTGCAACAATATTTATTGTCGGTTTTCTTGCATATGCCATTAGACCCGTCCAAATAAAACATAACACTGCCACTGCCTTGTCCACAATCATCCAAAGTATGTCTGTCCATGTCTCCACTGCAGCGACAGTCGGTGAGCTGGAAACAGAAGAAGTTCAAACCTCACCTTTAAATCTATCATTCATTTCAACCTCTTCCATTAATTAACCTAGATTAACAATAAAACGAATGGTTTGCAGAATAATTAACACCAATGGTGTGAATAGAGTAGATTAATGTCATTTTGTGATACGTAGCATGATTTCGCTTTACTGAACTGTTTAGCATTTGTGAAAGCCACACGTGTTCTTGTAATTTGTGGATAATTTTACTTTTCGCCTGACGTCAGGGAATATTAATGTCAAATGCGCTCGTCTGATTTGCAAAATTCTGCCGTTTAAATGCTCGCGAAACACAGTGGATTGTCTGAAGCTTGTGCACTACAGCGAAAGCTACAGCATGAAATTGTTTAACAAGGACGGCAATCATCTGAATATGTACTGAAAAACGAATCCCCTACTGTTTTACATTGTAGCTTTATTGTGTTACAAAATTAAAATTTATAAAACTGAAGTAAAGGTATTAAAATCGATCTCAGTTTCTGACAATAAACTTTTAGGTTAGAAAAAACAGGATCGAGATAATGCATCTGCACAATAAAGTTTAGCACATAGCCTTCAACTAGTTTGAGAAAAAAAACTATCACAAAATGAAATTGATTATCATTTACTCTGTTTATGCAATTGGCATTTATTATCCTGCGAATTGTTTGTTTTATTGTTAATCTAGGCTAATTAACGGGATCAGGTTGAAATTAATGATAGGTTTAAAGGTGAGGTTTGAGCTTCCTTTCAAACCTTACAGTCCTCTAAAACTACTCCATTCGGTATTCTCAAGTCACATGACTATCCCTTCCTGTGGTGGTCCACTCCTCTGTCATGTGTCCTCAGTACTCTGGTCTCCCAGTGGTCGAATTTCCCTTCTACCATAGTCAAGACAGCTGACTTCCTGTGTGTATTCTGCCTCAGTGTGATTTCGGTTGCATGCTGGCCCAGATAATCCTGAACCCTGAGCATTCATTCTTGGTTGATTAAATTTGTGTCATCTACATTTATCACTATATCCTGAAAGCCACCTTTCCCCGGTTTCTCACTTGCACCTACTTTCTTGCTTAATGATGTGTTTTAGGTTGATGAAATGACTACTGCTATTGGTTGTGACACTAACAACTTTGCATTGTCTCTGTTTATCGCATAAGCCTTTTGTATAGGCCTTAGTAAGTCACTGTGTATTAGAGAATTAGCTAAATGTCTAATTGTACGTTTCTATGCGTGTATGTATATTTGGATAGAATTTACAGACAATCCTTCCACACTTAGCCTTATTAACTAATTAACTAAATTCACAATTACCTTAATCTAAAAATGAATGCAAGCAAATAAAATTATTCTATGAGTTTATATAACTGCTCAGTAGAAACAGATCCAAATAGTGGTTTTATTCACAATTACAGGACATTTTTCTTTATGCAGCATATCTGTTTACTATGAACTGCTTCTCTAAATGAGAATTTCACATTGTAAGGACAAGGTTGCTGGGTCCCTTTCAGGACAACATTGATGAACAAAAAAAAGGAAAGAACGAAAGAGCAATGAAAAGAGGCGGACGCCAAATGGAGCTAAAGTGAGTAATGAGGTATTGTCTAGGATAAAACTCCAAATCCATCCCAAAATTCAGAGAGCTTCAGTGCATTTCTGCACTCATACATCTTTCAGTATGGCAACACTGTGTCATTCTGTTTTGGATGCTTTCTCCTTTGAGTCTACAGAAATGAGTGAGAACTAAATCTAAATGGGAATACAATTCTCTAATTAATGATTCTGCCAGCTTTGAATGTCACATTTAAAATGTGTTGGAATCGTAATGGGAAATATTCATTCCTTCAGCTCTTTGTAGCTTCTCTCACAATGGGGCTGCCATTAGCAACGTTATATAATTCCTGTTCAGATAATTTTCACCTTGAGATGTCAATGCAAGTTACCAAGTTTGCATAAAAAGTATTGATTGCCACTTATGCAGTACATGTGTGTTTGCACACACCAGCTGAATAAGAGAGAATCAATACTTTTTTATGCAAAATTGGTAATTTACAAGCCGCTCTCTCAGTAGGCTTGAGGAGAGGAAAACTGAGGTGCCAGTCTATGAGATATCACTTACCCTATAGGCCAATCCTGACCCCCTAACATGATGTTTTTCCGGATGGGTGGGGTTGACGGAGCTTGGCTAAATGTTGAGCAAAGGAAGATTGAAGTGGCTAAAATGTTCCTTCCAATTGCCAATATCCAATTAGCCACTGTTGGAGCAACCGTCTAAACGAACTTTCCAAAATGCTTTCGTCGGGAAGAAATGATTTACTGGAGAACGTAAAATAATGAAATGCTTAACTGTGAAAATACTCAAGGTGATTCAGTTCTGAATTTCTAAATTTACAGGGTTTTCCTGTACCCTCAGTAAGCTCCTGTATATTCATCAACACACGCACACATGTTCGCGCGACCAAAACTTTTATGTGCTCAAACCAACAGTAATCCGTGGTCTGGGTAGCACACACCTTTATATCCGCTCTACACCTGTAGGGGGCGTATTATTAACTGTAGAAAATAATCTAATATAAACATAGCTATATTTACACCATAAAGTAAACAAAATGTATAATAATATATAATATGGCTCCTATAAAGATGCTTCATGTGATATGCTTCATATTGATCAATCACTTTTTCAGTGGGTTGATTATAGATTAAATGATCCCCATTCCATGTCTGTTTTTGGATTTTTTTTATTTTTCAAACCAGGCTAAGGTTGTGAGGATCAGGTTTGGCTCCAGGAAGTGACATTTCGGTGGGGGAGAGGAGGGAGGGGTGCACCTAGGAGCCCCTTCTTGTCATTTGCGCCCTGGTCCGCTGTCACAAGCAGGTGGAAGTGACAGAGACAGTGCTTGACCTTTAAAAAAATGCCGTTAAAGTCTCCTGCTGGCCGCCGTGTCTAATTATCCTGCCCTCCTCCGACAAATCCGCCGACGCGCTCCGGGTCCCCGCCGCGGCCGCAATAGGCGGCGCATCGATTCCGCTGAGTCACTCTCCCTGTAATTGAATGTTTAGCTGTGTGGCCGAGGCCTGTGAGCTTGTCAATGCAATTAACCCCTTTAACCGGGTGACTTTTTGTTCAGCACGGATACTCAAGGCACCAGAGGTGCGGACTGGTCAGAAAGGCTACGACTAGTACTTCCTCCGCCAAGAGTTCATTGGGTCTACAGGTCTACTGGTCAGTGTTTATCGTCCTTCAACCTGGTGATTAGCCTTTTAAAACATCATCACCGGGTTATAGAATTTCCTGTGTTACTTTTCTCTTCAAATCACAGAAAAAAAATGCCATGTGGAATGAATAAGTAATGTTCCTCCACATCTCTTGACGAGACCATGATTTCAGGGGAGGAGTGGGGGAGGTTTCTTGACTGAGCAGACCGAATATAAAACCATACATCACATCACGTCATATCACCATGGAAACATGATTGTATGCTTGTTTGTTTAAAAAAAAAAAAAATTACAGGACAGGCCAGATCCCACATTTACGCTTGTACAATATGTATTCATTCTGAGAGCCAGTTACATCACAGCTGTAAATGGAACCTGGAAAACGTGGCAGTTTGCACAGATGCACTGATCGGCACGTTATATTAGATGTGCAGTATATGCGCGGACATTGTAGCCAACAGGGCGGAAGTCATGGCTTTCTACATGTTCTGCTTTATAAGTTACAAATCATAAGAGCAAAGATAAGAGGAAGGAAGGATATTATCCTTGCTCTTCTGTATGAATATCAACCTTCTGTTCTAATAAACCATATGCGCATAATTTGCTCAATGTACAGTCAAATGTTTTGTGTTTTTTCTTAATGTGCTGTTCTGTACTTTTGGAATTTGAGTCCTTTTAAACACATGCACTGACACTTGATGAATGACATCAATTCAGTCTGAAAAAAGTCAAAGGAGACATTAGCGGTCATATTTTTGTGCCAGGAAACGAGAGTGCAAACAGCAGTTTTACCATTTTGCCAGACATTACACTATACAAATGTTTGTCTCACTGATTCCAAATATAATCGTCACACATATGTATGATGCATGATTGTTTTCCTAGTAATGTGACAGTGTTATGCATGAACGCTCATCTGCGCCACTTAAATTTCAAATTAAAAACATAAATTCTCAAAATTATACTGTATGAGTATCTGAAGGAAGCAATTGCAGCTACTGCTGGACTGCCACAACATCATGGCCCTATAAGTGTTGTGCATGAACCATAGCGAAAATATTGTTGCAGAAAGTCAATATTGATATTAATGTCTTTTAAATACATTTCACGATCTCCAGAGAATCTCAAATAAGAATGATTTCTTGAAATATACATTTCTACTTAGGAACCCGGGTAAGCAGCACCCCCATTTAACACACACACACACACACACACACACACACACACACACACACACACACACACACACACACACACACATCAATAACACACAAGTATACACATGCGAGTACATATGCAAACACAGTAACACATATGTAGAAGCACACACACACACACACACACACACACGTAGGCCCGTGCACTCACACTGCACGATGAGCTCCACCACAGCTTCGCGGGGCTTCACATTGAACCCGTTGTACTGGCTGGTCTGGCAGCGGTACGAGCCGGTCATCTCCCGGGAGACGTTGACGATGCGCAGGATCCCGTCGTAGCTCTCCGTCTGCATGTTCCCGTCCGGCATGGGCGCCTCCTTGTCAGCCCGGGACCACAGGATGATCGGCTTGGGCTTCCCTGAAACAAGGCACTGAAGCTCCACCGTGTCACCCTCCTGGGTCACCAGAGGGGACTTCCCTCGTGGGACCGTCAGGTTCGGGGGAACTAAAAGAAAGAGAAAAACAGAGGAGGGACTGATATGGGGCTCTAGCAAGTCAGACGGCGGGATAAACAGGATGGTTTGCCCCTCCCACCCCCCCTCCCAAACTCTTAATTATTTCTGAGTGTGACGACTCAGACTAACACCGTAAAGCCTGCTGCAGGTTCCCTCCCAAGCAATGGGTAATACAGTACCATGTCCTACTAAGACTAAAACTATATGTGCCCTTGCACTGAGTTATGGAGTATTCCTGCTACATCTGCTATCCAGCTATCTACCCTAGCATTGCATACATAGTGCATTGCTTAGTAATTCATGCAATGCATAAGTCTGAAGGTATGTGTCCCGCATTGTAGAAACAGGGTATACCACCCATGAGAACATTCACAAAAACATTCTGTATTTTCATGTGTCCCAAATTGAAAGATTACATAAATTCATAGCTCATTAAGGGTTTATAAATCAATAAAATGCAAATGCAAATGTAATCGATGGGAAAAAGGTGTGTATATGACGAACTGAATAATAGCAACAAAAAAAGATTGTGAGGCTATAATGGAATGGTCAGAGGTTCTAATGACGGTTTAACCGATACAGTGCCTTTTAAAACAGAAAGATAGTTTCCACTTGAAACGAGTACAGCAGAAAGAATAGGCAGACCACAGCCAACACAGTGGCAAAAAGTTCACCAACAAACAGAAATAAGTTGTGTAAAAGATTTGCTAAAAAAATCCGGTATATTCCATATTTTCAAGTTAAGTGCAATACACGATGGCTCGCTGCAGTGATTCATTTGTAAGTCAGGGGGAGTCAGATTGCAAGAGAAAGTGCTCAAACCCATTACTATCTTTTATTCAGACTGTCAGGGGCGGCATAAATTTGAGTTGGAAACTAACATTCTAAATCAGCTGAAATGCATACAAAGTTAAAAATTGCTTCAAAGTTTGAATATTGATTTTCCTAATTTTTAGTAACTCTGCGTCGGTAGACAACAGGAAACAGTGTCTGCTAAATTATATGACTATAAACATGTATAATATTGATACCTATTTTAATGACTAACATGCTGACAATAGTACTGTGCAAAGGTTTTAGGCGAGTGTGAAAAAATGCTGTAAAGTAAGAATGCTTTCAAAAATATAAATAATAATTGTTTATTTATATCAATTTACAAAATGCAAAGTGAGCAAACAAAAGAAAAATCTAAATCAAATCCGTATTTGGTGTTACTACCCTTTGCCTTCAAACCAGCATCAATTCTTATAGGTACACCTGCACAAAGTCAGGTATTTGGTAGGATTATACCAATCAACCACTTATACCAAACAGGTGCTAATTATCATCAATTTTACATATAGGTTGAAACAGTCATTAAATGAAACAGAAACAGCTGTGCAGGAGGCTTAAAACTGGGTGAGGAACAGCCAAACAGTTTCATGACTGAGCACAGCAACAAGACACAAGGCAGTCATACTGCATCAGCAAGGTCTCTCCCAGACAAAGATTTCAAAGCAGACTGGGGTTTCAAGATGTGCTGTTCGAGCTCTTTTGAAGAAGCACAAAGAAATGGGTAACATTGAGGACTGTAGATGCAGTGGTCGGCCAAGGAAACTCAACAATGCACAAAAACATAGGAACTGGGGCAGCAGGTGCTCTGGATTGATGAGTCAAAATTTGAAATCTTTGGCTGTAGCAGAAGGCGGGTCGTTCATAGAAGGGCTGGACAACAATACAATAATCAGTGTCTGCAGGTAACGGTGAAGCATGCTGGAGGTTCCTTGCAAGTTTGGGGCTGTATTTCTGCAAAAGGAGTTAGATTTGGTCAGGATTAATTGCATCCTCAATGCTGAGAAATACAGGCAGATACTTATCCATCATGCAATACCGTCAGGGAGGCATATGATTGGCCCCAAATCTATTCTGCAGCAGGACAACAACCCCAAACATACAACCAATGTCATTAAGAACTATCTTCAGTGTAAAGATGAAGTGATGATATGGCCCCCACAGCCCCTGATCTCAGCATCATTGAGTCTGTCTGGGATTTCATGGTGACAGAAGGATTTGAGGAAGCCTACATCCATAGAAAATCTGTGGTTAGCTCTCCCAGATGTTTGGAGCAACCTACCAGCTG
>JAFBMS010002290.1:0-30365 GCA_019788955.1 Albula glossodonta
CTTTGTTACAGCTCCAGCCTTCATCCCCAGCAAGACCTATGTGTACAAGTATGAGGCTGTGCTCTTGGGTGGCCTGCCCGAGGCAGGTCTGGCCAGGGCTGGGGTGAAGGTCAGCAGCAAGGTT
Source organism: Albula glossodonta (assembly GCA_019788955.1). NCBI lineage: Eukaryota > Metazoa > Chordata > Actinopteri > Albuliformes > Albulidae > Albula > Albula glossodonta. The sequence goes on from JAFBMS010002290.1 coordinate 125, forward strand.
CTCATCAGTGCAGTTGCCCAGAACACCTTCCTGCTGAAGGTAAGCCTATTTTTATACAAAAAGCACTTGTCATACAATGCTATAACTTAAGACAAACCAGTATTGCACTTGTATATTGTCCTTAATGGATGCACATGTTTACTGAGTGATAAGAATCACCTACTCAGTATAACTGCTGAATTTTAAAGGTGTCACATTTTTAAAGGAAGTTGTTATGATTTTCATTTTACTGCATACCTATACAGCTGAGAAAACCCACAAAGGATTTGTATTTATTATTTATTTTAACTGTTGTGTCCTTCCAGCTCATGGACCCTCAGATCTTTGAGTACAGTGGAATCTGGCCCACAGATCCATTTGTTCCAGCTGCAAAGCTCACTGAGGCCCTGGCTGCCCAGCTGCTTATTCCCGTCAAGTTTGAGTACACTAACGGTGTTGTAGGGAAGGTGTTTGCCCCTGCTGGAGTCTCTGCAACTGTTTTGAATGTCCACAGAGGTATCCTGAACATACTTCAGCTCAACATCAAAAAGACCCACAATGTGTACGCGCTGCAAGAGGTTAGACATCAGACTCAAGTACTTATGCTTCTTGAATAAGTTTTTGCTAAGGGCTTGTTATTAATGTCATATCTTTAATGACCAGGCTGGTGCTCAAGGAGTCTGCAAAACCGACTATGTGATCACCGAAAATGCAAAGGAAGAGCGTATTTACATCACCAAGTCCAAAGATCTGAACAACTGCGAAGAAAGAATAATGAAGGACATTGGTATGGCGTACACAGAGGCATGCGCCCACTGTGAGAAGGTGAGATCTTACAGGAGCTCTCCATGATTTTGACAGGATTACCTGCTTTTTACATGGACTCATCACAGTGCTTTACTTCAACAGGCACCAAAGAACCTGAGAGGAGCTGCAGCCTACAGCTATGTCATGAAGCCCACGGAAGCTGGCGCTCTGATCGTTGAGGCCACTGTAAAGGAACTTCACATGTTCACACCATTCAATGAGATGGCTGGAGCTGCCCAGATGGAGGCCAGGTAAAACAGTCACATCATGAAAAAATTGAGCAAAACCCACTGATTCCAAGTGATATGAAATGCTGTTTCTCATTACACTGTTTATAACATTATTTCAGACAAGTCTTGACCTTCGTTGAGATCCAGAATATTGCAGTTCACCCCATCCAAGCAGACTACATAGCCCGTGGCTCTTTGGCTTATGAATTTGCAACTGAGCTTCTCCAGACACCCATTCAACTCATGAGGATCAGTAATGCAGAGGCTCAGGTACTTATGTTTATTTTTATTGGCATTAATGTGCTGATTTCAAAAGGCAGTCATATGTGTAGCATTTCAAAAAGTAACATTTTTCATACTCATAAAACTGGAATGTTCATGGCTTTTTTCTAATAGAGTTTCCTTGGTTTTCCCTTTGTGACTTCTGTAGATTGTGGAAATCCTGGAACATCTAGTCGCAAACAATATAGCTGCCGTCCATGAGGATGCCCCTCTTAAGTTCGTTGAGCTCATCCAGCTCCTCCGTGTTGCTAGCTTTGAGAGTATTGAAGCCATCTGGGCTCAATTCAAGGCCAAACCTGCTTTCAGGTAGGAAAACAAGAACACAAACATACAGACAAACAATACAATTATGTATGACTGCTCTGTAAACCAATGAGAAATACAGGATGAATGGAGTGGGTCTTCCAAACCATTTCTTCTCAGACGCTGGATCCTGGATGCTGTCCCTGCCATTGGAACACCAGTTGCTGTGAGGTTCCTCAAGGAGAAGTTCCTGGCTGGTGAAGTTACTGAAGCTGAGGCAGCTGAGGCTCTACTAGCTGCTGTGCAACTGGTCAGGGCTGACCTGGAAACCATCCAACTTGCTGCTGTGGGTAGTCTTACTTATCTTGATTGTTAGAATCCACTTCCATCTGTGGTTGGAAAAATGACTAAAATGACCGATATTACCCCTCCAGACCCTGGTGTTCCACCCCAGGATTCAGGAAATCCCTGCTCTGCGTGAAATTGCAATGCTTGGCTATGGTACGATGGTTTTCAAGTTTTGTGCTGCACACCCCACCTGCCCAGCAGAAGTAATGACGGTAAATAAATATTTCCTGTCATTAGTTGTTACGATCAGCTTCAAAAGTACCATTACAGTTAATGCTTAACACCTCCTCTCCTACAAAACACTCTTTCCAGCCCGTCCTTGACATTGCTGCAGAAGCTATTGCTAAAGCCAATGTGGCTGAAATCATCCTGGCTGTCAAAGTGTTGGGCAATGCTGGCCACCCTGCTGCTATCAAGACTATCATGAAGCTCCTGCCTGGATTTGGCTCTGCAGCTGCTGCAGTCCCAGTTAGAGTTCACACTGACGCTGTTTTGGCTCTGAGGAACGTTGCCATCTTTGAACGCAGAAGGGTAAGTGCACAATAAGCCAATATTGAAAGTCATACATGTAATTCATGTAAGATTTTGATCTGAAATGTCCGCTTGTATTTTCCCAGGTCCAGGAAGTAGCTCTGCAGCTGTTCATGGAGAGAGCTGCTCATCCAGAGGTACGCATGGTTGCCTGTGTGGTGCTGTTTGAGACCAGACCAACCATGGGCCTGGTGGCTGCCATTGCTGATGCTCTGCAGAAAGAGGCCAACCTGCAAGTGGCCAGCTTTACCTATTCCCACATGAAAGCACTGGCCAGGAGTACTGCCCCGGAACTTTTCCCAGTGTAAGAAAACATGCTCACTTCTTTTTTCACCACAATATCTTCAACATGAATATGAACAAACCCTAATAGACCCCATGTTTTTCCTCATTTAGCGCTGCTGCTTGCAATGTTGCCGTCAAGATCCTGAGTCCCAAATTAGACAGACTGAGCTACCGTTTCAGCAAAGCAATCCATCTTGACATCTACAACCGTAAGAACATCTTAAGCACTGGGAAACATTAAGACTGGTGAATGTGACATGTTGTTTAATAAAGAACTTGATGAATGTAAAGGATCTTTATGTAATTGTCACAGCTGAGCTGATGGCTGGAGCTGCAGCCAGTGCCTTCCTCATCAATGATGCTGCCACCATTTTGCCCCGGGCTGTTGTGGCCAAAATCCGTGCCTACTTTGCTGGGGCAGCAGCTAATGTTCTGGAGGTAAACATCTTATTTCTTCAGTATACATAACAAGCTTAAAGATTTGTGAATATGTTTGACTTGAAGGATCTGTTCATTTGTCTCAGGTTGGTGTTAGAACTGAAGGAATCCAGGAGGCTCTCCTGAAAACACCTGCTATCGCTGCTGCAGACAGGATCACCAAGATGAAGCATATCTTGAGGGCTGTAAGTGCCTGCAAAATTCCCCATTCAGATTCCTGAATCATAGAAACCTTTCAACAATTGTGACAAATCTTTTTTTTTTATCTCATTCTTCTTTTTATAGTTGGCAGACTGGAAAGCAGCACCAACCAACGAGCCACTAGCCTCAATGTACTTCAAGCTTTTTGGTCAAGAAATTGCCTTTTTGAACATCGATAAAGCCATGATTGAGCAAGCAATGCAGGTATTGTATCTGCAATTTAATATATTTATTATGGTTTATATCAAAATATAATATCCAGTTATAACAACATGTTTTAAGAGATTGATACTATACTGAGTAAGGGAAGTACTGCAAACATTCTTTTTTGAATTTGTTTGCAGTACACAACTGGAGCTATTGCGCATCATGAGATGGTGAGGCACTTGCTGAACAAGCTTCAGTCTGGAGCTGCAATCCAGTGGGCCAAGCCCCTGCTGGCTGCTGAGGTGCGTCGCATCATCCCCACTGCTGCCGGTGTCCCCATGGAACTGAGTCTGTACACTGCAGCTGTAGCTGCTGCTGTTGCCAACGGTAAGATCCCAACAAGAGAAGGAGTAATTGTCTTTTATCAATGCTGACTACAGGTTCTCTCCTTCTCCGGTTTAACTTTTATCTTGATTTTTACAGTGAAAGCAATCCTTAATCCAGCACCTGCTGAAGCTTTCCACATTGCTCAGCTGTTGAACACTGAAATTCAACTGCATGCAGAGATCGCACCAAGGTAGATTTAAAGGATATACCATACGATAAAATGCTCTAATTAAACTTGTTCATCTACTCACCATTGTCTCTGCTTCCTACAGCGTTGCCATGCACACATTCGCTGTTATGGGGGTGAACACCGCTTTCATTCAGGCTGCCATTATGGCTAAAGCCGAAATGCGCACAGTCCTCCCTCTGAAGGTTGCAGCAAGAATCCACATTGCTGAAGGCGTCTACAAGATCGAAGCTTTGCCTGTTGCCGCTCCGGAGCACATTGCAGCTGTGCGGTATGGAAAATTTCCTTGCTTTTCCAAAGAAATAAGACAAGTCATATTTCAGTAAGATTTGAACTATAAAAATTATTTTAGTCAAATATTATTATTACAAAATGCTTTTCAGAATTTTGGTATGGCAAAGAAGTCCACAAATATTTTTTCATTCAAACTGCAGTCCATGATCGCAAAAAATAATAAGTCCTTTTTTCTCAACAGTTTTGAAACCTTTGCACTGGCAAGAAATGTAGAAGACCTTGCAGCAGCTAAAATCATTCCAGTTGTACCTATGGCTCTGGTAGATCGCCTGTCTAAGGAAAAGTTCACATCTAAGGTGGCGGTTTCTACTCTTAGTTCTGTGGTAAGACACTATAAACAACATTAGTATTTTGCAGGGAATAAGCATTACTGTTTATTTGCTGGTCCACATCATTTGTAGATCACATACCTTGTGTCTTCTGTCTTGATTCCAGTCCAAATCATCTGAGCTCATTTATGAAGAAATGCCTGTTAAAACCATGCCCAAAGTGAAGGCAATATCAGGGAAGGTTAAAGATACAATCTGTGCCATGTTCACAACCATTGGATTGAAAGCATGCGTCGAGTATGCCTCCATGAATGCTGCCTTCATGAGAAACAGCCCTCTTTACAAGGTTTTTGGAGAGCATGCAATCATTGTCGCTGTGAAACCAGGTAAAAGTTCTGATTAATTCTAGGAATTTACTCCTCCAACTCACATAATACTAGAACATAATTCTGCGGGTCATTGAAATAAAATTGTTTTCCAGAATGTCCCTTGCAATACATTACTTACGTTTTTCTTTGTAGCTGCTGCAGAAGCTGCCGTTGAAAAAGTGGAGCTTGAAATCCAGGTTGGACCAAAGGCAGCATCAAAAATACTCAGAATCATTACTCTGAAGGATGAATCTCCAGAAGGAAAGACGGTTCTGCTGAAACTGCAGAAGATCCTGGACACTGGAATTGTATGTAGCTTGGGAGATGAAATTGTATTCACGGTGTCAGACTTAGCAGTGTAAAATGCTAGAGGGCATGTTTGGGTATCTTTACGTTCCTCAACATTCGTCTTCATGTTCCTTTCCATACAGAGGAACCGCATGAGAAATGTCAGCAGCTCCTCCTCAGTGAGCTCCTCCAGCCGCCGTGGAGTGAGCATCAGCAAGGGTTCCAGCTCCAGCTCCTCATCCTCTTCAGCTGCTTCCCGTCACAGGAAAGTGGCCAGTGGCAGCAAGATCATGAGAAGTGTTAGCAGTAGCAGCAGGAAGTCCCGTGTTGGGTCCAAGAGGATCAGTTCCAGCGCCTGGAGCGTCAGTCGCTCTGTCAGTTCCTCAGTCAGCTCCTCAGTCAGCTCTCGCTTATCCCAGGTGAGGCTCTCTGGGAACAATTCCCAAAGAAACATTAAACTGACATGTTAAAACATGTTACAATTACATGATGTCAAATTTATGGCTTCTATTTTTTCTATAGGCGGAAATCTTCAACTACAAGTTTACCAAGAACCACATCCATAAAGTAATGACTATTTGATTTCTATACAAGAAATTTGTTTTCTATATGCAATATTGAGCTATAAAACCCTTTAAATCATGTCATTGTTTTCTTGCAGCATGCCATCTCTGTAGCTGTCTCCAAGAGCAGAGTCCGTAGCAGACTGGCCAGCAAAGTCAGCACAAGTGTCAGTAGTAGCGTCAGCAGTGGTGTCAGCAGTAGTGTCCGCAGCAAGAGCAGTGCTGCCAGCTTTGAGGCCATTTACAATAAGGTAGATATACTATCACAAATTCCTCATTGGTAGACATATGCTGCCACTTTGCGATGAATCACTTGACCTGGTGTGCTATCTGTACCCACAGAACAGATTGCTTGGAGAAACCGTGCCCCCTGCAGTGGCCATCATTGTTCGTGCAGTGAGGGCTGATGGGAAGATGCAGGGATACCAGATAGCTGCTTACCTGGATGCTGCGGCTGCCAGGGTGCAGGTCATCATGGCTGCTCTTGCTGAAAATGAAAACTGGAAGATGTGTGCTGATGGAATCATGCTGAGCAGGCACAAAGTCATGGTGAGACCGGATATCCTCAACTGAGACATTCTGTCACAGAATAACACAGTAGCTATGATTTAAACTGTGTGAATGAGTGTTAATTTAAACTGAATAATGTCACTTTCCTCAATTAATGTAATCTTTTCTTCTGTACAGGCCAAGGTTGGCTGGGGAGCAGAATGCCAGGAATATGCAGCAGTTATCAAGGCCGAGACTGGTCTGCTGGGTCCCAACCCTGCAGCTCGTTTGAAGCTGAAGTGGACCAGAATTCCCAGTGCCATGAAGCACTATGCTAAGATGTACAGTCATTCATCATGGCTTCAGTTTTGTCTTTTTAATCAAATATATTGATGTTTCTGGAATTTACACCTGATTTTAATTTACCCCTCATTCAGGGTTTCTGCATACATCCCTGGTGCTGCTCTTATGGCTGGAATTAATGAAGGCAGACCCAAGAACAGAGAGGGCCAGATCAAACTCACGGTTGCTGCCACTTCTGAGAGGACCCTCGATTTGATCATGAAAACACCAAGGGTAAAAAGCCAAATGTCTAATTCACAGTCTTGCAGTGTCGCAGTCATCATTATAAGTAATAGTATAACTGTACTGCATTTTTCTGTTGTCTGTAGATGACTCTGTATACACTGGCTGTGTACCTTCCCATTGCTCTCCCTATTGGAGCTGAAGCTACTCTCCACGCCAACTTGGCAGCAGAAATTACTAACAGAATTGCTGAAGCCACTACAGGTTGGTCGTAGTATGAAGTTTTAATACAAAACTGTCATGAAGGGTTTTTTAATTATTATTATATTAAATATTTCTTATTATAATTAGAGGATTCTTATGCTGTTCTTGCCTACACCTCTCCAGCCCAGTGCAGCCTGGCTAATAACACCCTGAGCACATTCAACAACAGAAGGTACAAGAATGAAATGCCCATTTCCTGCTACCAAGTCCTGGCACAGGACTGTACTCCAGAGCTCAAGTTCATGGTTCTGCTGAAGAAGGATCCGGCTTCTGAACAACAGCACATCACCGTAAAACTCGCCGACATGTAAGTCAGGCACAAACTCACATCCATGTGTCTGGATTAAGGAAATGCATCTGCAGATTATTTCACATGCATGCTCTCACCTGCCTCTTCCAGGGATGTTGACCTGTACCCCAGAGACAGTCAGGTGCAGATGAGGATCAATGGCCAGGAGGTTCCTACCACCAGCCTCCCATATCAGCATCCTTCAGGTTCCGACTCAAAAGCTCAAAACTCAAAAAGTATTCCAGCGTTGAATACTTTTTAGAAGATATACTAGATTCAATGTTTTTTTATCTACATTTTGTAAATGTGCTGTACATTTGCATTCACTCATTATTTAAGCTGGAGTTTGTATTCTAAAATGGTCTCTTGTTTCTGAAGGTTCAATCACCATTGGACAGAAAGGTGATGGTCTGTCTCTGAATGCTGCAAGCCATGGTCTGCATGAAGTCTACTTTGACAAAAACACATGGAAGGTGATTAGAAGATGTCTTCTCTGAATGCTTTTGAGAGATCTTTCTCTTATTGAGCACAACTAAGTTCTGGTACAATCTTGTCTCTTAGGTTCAAGTTGTTGACTGGATGAAGGGTCAGACATGTGGAATCTGTGGAAAAGGTGATGGTGAAGTAAGACAGGAATACCGCACTCCCAGTGGACGCCTGACCAAGAATGCACTTAGCTTTGCCCATTCCTGGGTCCTTCCTGCAGAAAGCTGCCGTGATGCCAACCGTAAGTTCCAAATAAACTGGTATTGTGTTGTAAAATACCTTGTTTGGTGACATTTTCAGCTGACAAATTCCCTCTCTTTGACGCAGAGTGCCACATTAAGCAGGAATCAGTGAAGCTGGAGAGGCAGATGATCCTAGATGGACAGCAGTCTAAATGCTACTCTGTTGATCCTGTGCTCCGCTGTCTTCCTGGCTGCTACCCTCTTCGGACCACCTCTGTCTCTGTTGGCTTCCACTGCATCCCCACTGGTAAGTTCTCACCTATAGGTAGAGATATTGGGGCAAACATAAAGGCATTCTACATTAATGCAATAGTGGTAAAAGTCAAAGTAAATGTCCCAAGGGAAACTACTTTGATTTGTAGTGACACATTTCTTGATTTTTCCCCTTCCAGACTCCAATATGAACAGATCTGCGGGTCTGAGCAGCTTCGGTGAGAAGAGTGTGGACCTTAGGGAGACAGTTGAAGCCCATCTGGCCTGCCGCTGTACAGAACAGTGTGTTTAGTCTACAGACAGCTGTGATTATCACAATATCTTTTCCAAGTTTAAATGTATTTTTTCAGTTTTGAACACTTAAAGTGTGAGACTGTCATGATTGTAAATAAATTCCAAGCAGCATACTAAAACCTCCAAGTCTCCAGTGCTGTACTTTAAAACACCACCCTTAACCCACAACACAGCACATACAACACAAAACATAAATCAGTGGAATTAATGGGAATCTGTTTGGTAAAAAGCTGCCAATTTAAATGTTTTTTTTTCAGCGAACATTCCCTATTGTTTCCATTGTCACAACACAATCTCCCTAATTCAGTGAGAACAAACATTTCAGAATAAGAATAAGATTAGACAAGTATGCAGGTAGTGGTGTGCATAGGAAAGTGACAGGTTTTTTTTTTTTCTTGACGTTTATGTCTTGGTAACTGTATTTCACTGCACATATCAGTGTAGATGGAAGCTTGACTGTTTTCTGAGGCAAACTGTGTTGCACTAAAATCAATCAAAATACTACTACATTTTTTGGAAAGTAAAATATGCTGTATTTAAAAGTAAAAGTAATATTACTGATCTCATCAAAGTAGATATTTGTTAGGAATTAAGAGGTCGCAATAGCAGTGCTAAACTCCACCTCTGTTTTGAAAAGCCTTTATAGCACAAATGAGATACCATTAACTGTACTATGGGCATTTGGTGTAATGCACAAATTCTATTGTGACATTCAAATTATTCACAGGGTATGGTTTTCAGGTAAACAAAGAAGGTTTTCTAAGACTGAGAGAAGGTAAATAAAGTAACATCAATAAATATGTTCTTCATTCTGAATCCACTAATGTACAGATATAGATTGAAAACACTATGCTGTTAGCCACGAGAGTCAACTCAGCCAGTGAGAACACAATCAGACTGAAGTCACATGGACAGCTAAAACTGGTGGCACAGTTTCATCACTATCAACGTTCACGTTCCAGTTCCATGATTAGAAAGATGTGTCTGCTCCTCTGTACATACCATGGCTTACCTAAATGCTTAAGCGGGTAACTAACCTTATATCGCGGATACGGAAAATCCGCATTTCTGATTGGCTGGCAGACCTGTGTCCATTAATTTCGCATAACCTGGACACCTTGAACGTAGGCCCAGCCAAAAGTTTTATCACCGGTCTTAATCAATGCGCTATGGCGATACAATGAATAACTGTGCAAACCGTAGCCTTGTCAATAACGTTCATCTGTTTCCATTCACTCATTAACATTGGACCTCATTCGTTAGCGAACATTAAACCTAAGAAGTATAAAAACCACAATGGACCATTTTCACGGTAATTTTTACTTATTTGGCGAGGACAAAACATTTGAGGATATCATCTGTAGTGGTAGGACATGCCTTAAAATAATCATATTTTGAGCCGAAAAAAGTGACCACATATTGAAATGACCACACCTAGCAAGTAACCGTGATAAGCGGCATAACACCCTCCGAGATGTCCGCTGTGTCTATGGGAATATTTTCTGTCACCAGCTGTGACCAACGGGCGTTTTGAACCTCGACAGTTCTAGAACATCTTACATCTGGCTTTTGAGTTCAAGGAACGGTCGCTTACTCCAGCTTAAAGTAGCACCTGTCATCTATACTGACCGGATATGTCTTAAAATTATCATATTTTGAGCCCAAAAAAAGTGAATATTGTAAGTATATTGAAATGACCGCACCTAGAAAGTAACCGTGATATAAGTAGCATGACACCAGCCGAGGTGTCCGTTGGAAGAATGTAAGGGACTTTGCGGAGGCTTCGTGCAGTTCTTCGCCTCCACTTCGTCCGTTACATTCGTACAACGGACACCTCATCGGGTGTTATGCCTTACTTAGATGGCTAATTCAGAGAGGTTTTCTGACATGAATCAGTAATGGCTCAGCTCTGACCTGGTAACGTACCCTGTCCCTCACAGTAACCATTAGCCTATGAACTAGCTATTTTATATATACATATTTTTTTTTTTACCCTACCTTTTTGTGAGGTAATATCAGGGGCCGTATCCACCAAAAGGTTTTTTTCTCAACTGACAACGCGTCCCGCGGAGAACTTTGAGCACGGTGTTTGGAAGCACATCAATTATTCCAGTTTGGCCTCCTGTTGCTATGATACCGTGCTGTGATAGATGTATTATTCTTCTTTACTTAAACACTTAACATGTAACACAACAGACTAAACATGTGTTTTAGTTATTTCCCGTTTCCTGTTTTTTTTTTTTTTTCATTAACAGGAAAAAAAATTCCAGGATGGTATTCGTCAATTTATATTTCTGAATAAAATGCTTACCCTCATTCAGGAGCACTTTGGTTTTCTCTATGTCATTATTTTCATTCATGCATTTAATATTTTAATGATGCAAATATATCAAACTTGTAACCATCCAAAAACCTATGGATCATTTTTTTCCTTTTCATTTCTCAGTTATTGGACGGAGGACAATGAAAGATAAAGATGTGACAGTTTCATTTAGATTATTATAGAATGAGTGGATCAGGTCACTATCTAAAAATCCCAAAATGTGACTTGGCTGGGTAGATTCTGTGGAAAATGATGCAGTGAACTTTCTTAATTTTAGGGAGGAGACAGTGCTTTTTAAATTAAGGACCATCTAAATATTATTTTTGAAATGTTGAGTTCCTAGGGTTACAAACATCATTGTGGTCTACCTCTCGAAAAACATTGAGTGGAAAAACATAGTTTCACCCTCTCTCATGAAAATTGACATTGTCAATATTTAAGTTGTGTGAAGACATTTGAAGATGTCTTTCAAAAGAAGGACAGACTAGAAGGGATAGTGGCACATTTGCACATCAGGGAGAAGTAATTTTGCTCAAGAACTCAAGAAGAAATTATTTAATGGGAGGCCCTGTGAATTAAGAAGATGATGAATGAAAACAATGCCGTCCATAAGATGCTGGTTAGTTTCTGAATATTGCTAGGATTGGTGTTATGGGAGTGAATATTTCTTTCTAAAGATTTATGGGTGGAACTGGTCACTGTAATACTGTTATTTGGTTGGTCAAATAAGTTGTTAAGCACATATTTTAAAATAAGTCACCTTCATATGATTAGGAGGAAGCTGCATGAAGTCAATGTTGCATTTACTACATTCCCTTTATCACTGGGCTGCCTACAGGAAACTGGCCCTGAATTTCTCTGTGTCTGTTCAGAGAGAGACGATTGTCAGGACTGTAGTGATCGTAACTGTAGTTATTAGGACTACTTGCACTGTTAGTGTCACATGAAATCACATGCCCTTTGTCAACTGAATGCTTTTACATTTATGGTTGCAAAAAGTTTAATTTTCTATGTTATTATAACAGACATCTTTTAACTTATTTCATTAAAATACCATTTAGGCCTACGTTTGTATTCTTTTATGTAATTTGCTTGAATATTAAAAATGCATTTATTCCTGTACATATTGCATTCAAAAATAATCTATATTTTGTATCTCTTAAGTGTTGGCTTGCCCTGGCATCTTATTAGCTTGCATTGTCGCATAATCATGGAAAACTTTCTGATGTGGATATTCAAAACACACGAGTGTGTCCACATTCAACAGCAGTAAAAGTAGAAAGATCACACCATTGTGTCCATGTGTATCAAAAGCCAACAGAGGAACATGTAAGAAATGGTGCAATAACCTATCAAGTCACCTTTGCCTCTTATGTAAGTAATGGTCATATTGACTCCAAAGATACAAAGTCAACCTGACATTTTTAATTTGACAAACAAGCTTGCATTCAGTCTGAGGTTCAGAAGACAAGAGGTTATATTTATATTGAATGATTTTGAAATTTAAGAATAACCAATAATTTACAAAATAAACATGGAGTGGAGTGATAAATATGAGAAAGTGATTCTATGATACACATAGAAATTTTACCAATAAAAATATGTCTATCCGTACATCTAACCAATATTAACTATGACATTTCCAATAGTTCAACTTACAAAATATTGTAGCTGTTTGACAATCTCTTGTCAATTAATCATAGGTCATCATTCATTTTTAACAAGTCAGCTGAAGATAATATAGTATGCGTTTTATACCATTCTTATACATACAATTTCCATGTATGTTTTCCCCATTTTAATTAAGAAATTTGGCAACTGACTTTTTGTTTGGTTTTATGAACTGCGTAATTAATGAGTCAAGTTTGTTTAGTGATGAGGCAGTCATCACTGGTTAAAATATGTAAACCTTTGTGTATGGATTTAATACTGGCCTTAAGTTATCAGAGCTTAATTTAACTGTTTAGAAACCTTTGTTATGTATGTCCTATTACATACTTAACTTACTTTTTGGCAATTACATACATGCAATTACATGCATATTTGCAATTAAATATGACATCAATAACATTAAAGTAAAATGCTGCATGAGTCTAAAATAAATGAAACAAACAAACAAAAAAGAATGAAATAAAGTCTAACAGGCAAAAGTTCCTTAAAATATTTTGGTTATATTCAACAATATTTCAACAAGTACACTGAGCCTGGCTTGACATGAGAGTCAAAAGATAAGGCCAGGTTAACCTAACCCTGGGATGGCTGTGGTCACCTCTACTATCAGGAACGTGTCCTATTATTTTGTTTGACCAAGTCTACAAAAATTAGACAAATTTGGGGAGGTAAAGTTAATGATATATTTTGATGTCTGCAATGTCAGTGAAAAACACGATTTAAAAGGGCAGTGTGTGTCCAATGTTCCTCACTTTCGACCAGCCATGAGAGCTGTTGTTCTTGCCCTGACTCTGGCCCTTGTGGGTAAGTTTTGCATCTCTCACTTTTCATGTTTGTAATATCTTTTATGGTTTATTACAGTTAACAGTGGAACAGTAATTAAAGTTGTGGGTTGAATAAGGTATTGTACTTGGTGGTTCCAAGTGCACTGAAAGACTGACTTGAAGGACTTCCAAAGTCATCTAAACCTTTTTGAAGAAGATAAACATCATTTTGGGAAGACTTGAAAGATACATATTAGATAATATTTGTACAAAATATTGTTTTTTTTTCATTTCTGTGTACAGGAGTTATTGCTTCAGCGCTTAGAATAATTTAAACAATAACTGTCTCATATAGGAACTGACTGAAGATTTAAAAGCTGAAATTTGTACAAATGTGACTGAGTGCTGAAACAACAATGTAATGATGTTGCAATTAAGAATACAAAATATATTACATGACAATTTTATTTGTGAATGTAAAACACAATATTTCTTTTTTTCCTGTAGCGGGTCAACAGGTTAAGCTTAGTAAGTATCTAGACTATAAGTTCTTTCATATTCATATAAATGTATATTAATGGTAACAGCTGCATAGCAAGCTCTCTAATGTTTCAATAATGGTTCTTGTTACAGCACCAGACTTTGCCGCCAGCAAGACCTATGTGTACAAGTATGAGGCTGTACTCTTGGGTGGCCTGCCTGAGGCAGGTCTGGCCAGGGCTGGGGTGAAGGTCTTCAGCAAAGTTCTCATCAGTGCAGTTGCCCAGAACACTTTCCTGCTAAAAGTAAATCACTTTTTGTAAAATTGCCCAAATTCAAAAGTCTGCTTTAATTTCAAAAATATCAATACAATTATTATATTCCTCTGGAAATCAAGCACTGAAGAAATCCACAAAGAAATATTATTTATTTTACTGTTTTGTCTTTCCAGCTCATGGACCCTCAGATCTTTGAGTACAGTGGAATCTGGCCCACAGATCCATTTGTCCCAGCTGCAAAGCTCACTGAGGCCCTGGCTGCCCAGCTGCTTATTCCCATCAAGTTTGAGTACACTAACGGTGTTGTAGGGAAGGTGTTTGCCCCTGCTGGAGTCTCTGCAACTGTTTTGAATGTCCACAGAGGTATCCTGAACATACTTCAGCTCAACATCAAAAAGACCCACAATGTGTACGCGCTGCAAGAGGTTAGACATCAGACTCAAGTACTTATGCTTCTTGAATAAGTTTTTGCTAAGGGCTTGTTATTAATGTCATATCTTTAATGACCAGGCTGGTGCTCAAGGAGTCTGCAAAACCGACTATGTGATCACTGAAAATGCAAAGGAAGAGCGTATTTACATCACCAAGTCCAAAGATCTAAACAACTGCGAAGAAAGAATAATGAAGGACATTGGTATGGCATACACAGAGGCATGCGCCCACTGTGAGAAGGTGAGATCTTACAGGAGCTCTCCATGATTTTGACAGGATTACCTGCTGTTTTACATGGACTCATCACAGTGCTTTACTTCAACAGGCACCAAAGAACCTGAGAGGAGCTGCAGCCTACAGCTATGTCATGAAGCCCACGGTAGCTGGCGCTCTGATCGCTGAGGCCACTGTAAAGGAACTTCACATGTTCACACCATTCAATGAGATGGCTGGAGCTGCTCAGATGGAGGCCAGGTAAAACAGTCACATCATGAAAAAATTGAGTAAAACCCACTGATTCCAACTGATATGAAATGGTGTTTCTCATCACACTGTTTATGACATTATTTCAGACAAGTCTTGACCTTCGTTGAGATCCAGAATATTGCAGTTCACCCCATCCAAGCAGACTACATAGCCCGTGGCTCTTTGGCTTATGAATTTGCAACTGAGCTTCTCCAGACACCCATTCAACTCATGAGGATCAGTAATGCAGAGGCTCAGGTACTTCTGTTTATTTTTATTGGCATTAATGTGCTGATTTCAAAAGGCAGTCATATGTGTAGCATTTCAAAAAGTAACATTTTTCATACTCATAAAACTGGAATGTTCATTGCTTTTTTCTAATAGAGTTTCCTTGGTTTTCCCTTTGTGACTTCTGTAGATTGTGGAAATCCTGGAACATCTGGTCGCAAACAATGTAGCTGCCGTCCATGAGGATGCCCCTCTTAAGTTTGTTGAGCTCATCCAGCTCCTCCGTGTCGCCAGCTTTGAGAGTATCGAAGCCATCTGGGCTCAATTCAAGGCCAAACCTGCTTTCAGGTAGGAAAACAAGAACAAAAACATATATACAGATAATACAGTTATGTATGACTGCTCTGTAAACCAATGAGAAATACAGGATGAATGGAGTGGGTCTTCCAAACCATTTCTTCTCAGACGCTGGATCCTGGATGCTGTCCCTGCCATTGGAACACCAGTTGCTGTGAGGTTCCTCAAGGAGAAGTTCCTGGCTGGTGAAGTTACTGAAGCTGAGGCAGCTGAGGCCCTACTAGCTGCTGTGCAACTGGTCAGGGCTGACCTGGAAACCATCCAACTTGCTGCTGTGGGTAGTCTTACTTATCTTGATTGTTAGAATCCACTTCCATCTGTGGTTGGAAAAATGACTAAAATGACCGATATTACCCCTCCAGACCCTGGTGTTCCACCCCAGGATTCAGGAAATCCCTGCTCTGCGTGAAATTGCAATGCTTGGCTATGGTACGATGGTTTTCAAGTTTTGTGCTGCACACCCCACCTGCCCAGCAGAAGTAATGACGGTAAATAGATATTTCCTGTCATTAGTTGTTATGATCAGCTTCAAAAGCACCATTACAGTTAATGCTTAACACCTCCTCTCCTACAAAACACTCTTTCCAGCCCGTCCTTGACATTGCTGCAGAAGCTATTGCTAAAGCCAATGTGGCTGAAATCATCCTGGCTGTCAAAGTGTTGGGCAATGCTGGCCACCCTGCTGCTATCAAGACTATCATGAAGCTCCTGCCTGGATTTGGCTCTGCAGCTGCTGCAGTCCCAGTTAGAGTTCACACTGACGCTGTTTTGGCTCTGAGGAACGTTGCCATCTTTGAACGCAGAAGGGTAAGTGCACAATAAGCCAATATTGAAAGTCATACATGTAATTCATGTAAGATTTTGATCTGAAATGTCCGCTTGTTTTCCCAGGTCCAGGAAGTAGCTCTGCAGCTGTTCATGGAGAGAGCTGCTCATCCAGAGGTACGCATGGTTGCCTGTGTGGTGCTGTTTGAGACCAGACCAACCATGGGCCTGGTGGCTGCCATTGCTGATGCTCTGCAGAAAGAGGCCAACCTGCAAGTGGCCAGCTTTACCTATTCCCACATGAAAGCACTGGCCAGGAGTACTGCCCCGGAACTTTTCCCAGTGTAAGAAAACATGCTCACTTCTTTTTTTCACCACAATATCTTCAACATGAATATGAACAAACCCTAATAGACCCCATGTTTTTCCTCATTTAGCGCTGCTGCTTGCAATGTTGCCGTCAAGATCCTGAGTCCCAAATTAGACAGACTGAGCTACCGTTTCAGCAAAGCAATCCATCTTGACATCTACAACCGTAAGAACATCTTAAGCACTGGGAAACATTAAGACTGGTGAATGTGACATGTTGTTTAATAAAGAACTTGATGAATGTAAAGGATCTTTATGTAATTGTCACAGCTGAGCTGATGGCTGGAGCTGCAGCCAGTGCCTTCCTCATCAATGATGCTGCCACCATTTTGCCCCGGGCTGTTGTGGCCAAAATCCGTGCCTACTTTGCTGGGGCAGCAGCTAATGTTCTGGAGGTAAACATCTTATTTCTTCAGTATACATAACAAGCTTAAAGATTTGTGAATATGTTTGACTTGAAGGATCTGTTCATTTGTCTCAGGTTGGTGTTAGAACTGAAGGAATCCAGGAGGCTCTCCTGAAAACACCTGCTATCGCTGCTGCAGACAGGATCACCAAGATGAAGCATATCTTGAGGGCTGTAAGTGCCTGCAAAATTCCCCATTCAGATTCCTGAATCATAGAAACCTTTCAACAATTGTGACAAATCTTTTTTTTTTAATCTCATTCTTCTTTTTATAGTTGGCAGACTGGAAAGCAGCACCAACCAACGAGCCACTAGCCTCAATGTACTTCAAGCTTTTTGGTCAAGAAATTGCCTTTTTGAACATCGATAAAGCCATGATTGAGCAAGCAATGCAGGTATTGTATCTGCAATTTAATATATTTATTATGGTTTATATCAAAATATAATATCCAGTTATAACAACATGTTTTAAGAGATTGATACTATACTGAGTAAGGGAAGTACTGCAAACATTCTTTTTTGAATTTGTTTGCAGTACACAACTGGAGCTATTGCGCATCATGAGATGGTGAGGCACTTGCTGAACAAGCTTCAGTCTGGAGCTGCAATCCAGTGGGCCAAGCCCCTGCTGGCTGCTGAGGTGCGTCGCATCATCCCCACTGCTGCTGGTGTCCCCATGGAACTGAGTCTGTACACTGCAGCTGTAGCTGCTGCTGTTGCCAACGGTAAGATCCCAACAAGAGAAGGAGTAATTGTCTTTTATCAATGCTGACTACAGGTTCTCTCCTTCTCCGGTTTAACTTTTATCTTGATTTTTACAGTGAAAGCAATCCTTAATCCAGCACCTGCTGAAGCTTTCCACATTGCTCAGCTGTTGAACACTGAAATTCAACTGCATGCAGAGATCGCACCAAGGTAGATTTAAAGGATATACCATACGATAAAATGCTCTAATTAAACTTGTTCATCTACTCACCATTGTCTCTGCGTCCTGCAGCGTTGCCATGCACACATTCGCTGTTATGGGGGTGAACACCGCTTTCATTCAGGCTGCCATTATGGCTAAAGCCGAAATGCGCACAGTCCTCCCTCTGAAGGTTGCAGCAAGAATCCACATTGCTGAAGGCGTCTACAAGATCGAAGCTTTGCCTGTTGCCGCTCCGGAGCACATTGCAGCTGTGCGGTATGGAAAATTTCCTTGCTTTTCCAAAGAAATAAGACAAGTCATATTTCAGTAAGATTTGAACTATAAAAATTATTTTAGTCAAATATTATTATTACTAAATGCTTTTCAGAATTTTGGTATGGCAAAGAAGTCCACAAATATTTTTTCATTCAAACTGCAGTCCATGATCACAAAAAATAATAAGTCCTTTTTTCTCAACAGTTTTGAAACCTTTGCACTGGCAAGAAATGTAGAAGACCTTGCAGCAGCTAAAATCATTCCAGTTGTACCTATGGCTCTGGTAGATCGCCTGTCTAAGGAAAAGTTCACATCTAAGGTGGCGGTTTCTACTCTTAGTTCTGTGGTAAGACACTATAAACAACAATTCAGTATTTTGCAGGGAATAAGCATTACTGTTTATTTGCTGGTCCACATCATTTGTAGATCACATACCTTGTGTCTTCTGTCTTGATTCCAGTCCAAATCATCTGAGCTCATTTATGAAGAAATGCCTGTTAAAACCATGCCCAAAGTGAAGGCAATATCAGGGAAGGTTAAAGATACAATCTGTGCCATGTTCACAACCATTGGATTGAAAGCATGCGTCGAGTATGCCTCCATGAATGCTGCCTTCATGAGAAACAGCCCTCTTTACAAGGTTTTTGGAGAGCATGCAATCATTGTTGCTGTGAAACCAGGTAAAAGTTCTGATTAATTCTAGGAATTTACTCCTCCAACTCACATAATACTAGAACATAATTCTGCGGGTCATTGAAATAAAATTGTTTTCCAGAATGTCCCTTACAATACTTTCCTTCGGTTTTTTTTGTAGCTGCTGCAGAAGCTGCCGTTGAAAAAGTGGAGCTTGAAATCCAGGTTGGACCAAAGGCAGCATCAAAAATACTCAGAATCATTACTCTGAAGGATGAATCTCCAGAAGGAAAGACGGTTCTGCTGAAACTGCAGAAGATCCTGGACACTGGAATTGTATGTAGCTTGGGAGATGAAATTGTATTCACGGTGTCAGACTTAGCAGTGTAAAATGCTAGAGGGCATGTTTGGGTATCTTTACGTTCCTCAACATTCGTCTTCATGTTCCTTTCCATACAGAGGAACCGCATGAGAAATGTCAGCAGCTCCTCCTCAGTGAGCTCCTCCAGCCGCCGTGGAGTGAGCATCAGCAAGGGTTCCAGCTCCAGCTCCTCATCCTCTTCAGCTGCTTCCCGTCACAGGAAAGTGGCCAGTGGCAGCAAGATCATGAGAAGTGTTAGCAGTAGCAGCAGGAAGTCCCGTGTTGGGTCCAAGAGGATCAGTTCCAGCGCCTGGAGCGTCAGTCGCTCTGTCAGTTCCTCAGTCAGCTCCTCAGTCAGCTCTCGCTTATCCCAGGTGAGGCTCTCTGGGAACAATTCCCAAAGAAACATTAAACTGACATGTTAAAACATGTTACAATTACATGATGTCAAATTTATGGCTTCTATTTTTTCTATAGGCGGAAATCTTCAACTACAAGTTTACCAAGAACCACATCCATAAAGTAATGACTATTTGATTTCTATACAAGAAATTTGTTTTCTATATGCAATATTGAGCTATAAAACCCTTTAAATCATGTCATTGTTTTCTTGCAGCATGCCATCTCTGTAGCTGTCTCCAAGAGCAGAGTCCATAGCAGACTGGCCAGCAAAGTCAGCACAAGTGTCAGTAGTAGCGTCAGTAGTGGTGTCAGCAGTAGTGTCCGCAGCAAGAGCAGTGCTGCCAGCTTTGAGGCCATTTACAATAAGGTAGATATACTATCACAAATTCCTCATTGGTAGACATATGCTGCCACTTTGCGATGAATCACTTGACCTGGTGTGCTATCTGTACCCACAGAACAGATTGCTTGGAGAAGCCGTGCCCCCTGCAGTGGCCATCATTGTTCGTGCAGTGAGGGCTGATGGGAAGATGCAGGGATACCAGATAGCCGCTTACCTGGATGCTGCGGCTGCCAGGGTGCAGGTCATCATGGCTGCTCTTGCTGAAAATGAAAACTGGAAGATGTGTGCTGATGGAATCATGCTGAGCAGGCACAAAGTCATGGTGAGACCGGATATCCTCAACTGAGACATTCTGTCACAGAATAACACAGTAGCTATGATTGAAATTGTGTGAATGAGTGTTAATTTAAACTGAATAACATCACTTTCCTCAATTAATGTAATCTTTTCTTCTGTACAGGCCAAGGTTGGCTGGGGAGCAGAATGCCAGGAATATGCAGCAGTTATCAAGGCCGAGACTGGTCTGCTGGGTCCCAACCCTGCAGCTCGTTTGAAGCTGAAGTGGACCAGAATTCCCAGTGCCATGAAGCACTATGCTAAGATGTACAGTCATTCATCATGGCTTCAATTTTGTCCTTTTAATCAAATGTATTGATGTTTCTGGAATTTACACCTGATTTTAATTTACCCCTCATTCAGGGTTTCTGCATACATCCCTGGTGCTGCTCTTATGGCTGGAATTAATGAAGGCAGACCCAAGAACAGAGAGGGCCAGATCAAACTCACGGTTGCTGCCACTTCTGAGAGGACCCTCGATTTGATCATGAAAACACCAAGGGTAAAAAGCCAAATGTCTAATTCACAGTCTTGCAGTGTCGCAGTCATCATTATAAGTAATAGTATAACTGTACTGCATTTTTCTGTTGTCTGTAGATGACTCTGTATACACTGGCTGTGTACCTTCCCATTGCTCTCCCTATTGGAGCTGAAGCTACTCTCCACGCCAACTTGGCAGCAGAAATTACTAACAGAATTGCTGAAGCCACTACAGGTTGGTCGTAGTATGAAGTTTTAATACAAAACTGTCATGAAGGGTTTTTTAATTATTATTATATTAAATATTTCTTATTATAATTAGAGGATTCTTATGCTGTTCTTGCCTACACCCCTCCAGCCCAGTGCAGCCTGGCTAATAACACCCTGAGCACATTCAACAACAGAAGGTACAAGAATGAAATGCCCATTTCCTGCTACCAAGTCCTGGCACAGGACTGTACTCCAGAGCTCAAGTTCATGGTTCTGCTGAAGAAGGATCCGGCTTCTGAACAACAGCACATCACCGTAAAACTCGCCGACATGTAAGTCAGCACAAACTCACATCCATGTGTCTGGATTAAGGAAATGCATCTGCAGATTATTTCACATGCATGCTCTCACCTGCCTCTTCCAGGGATGTTGACCTGTACCCCAGAGACAGTCAGGTGCAGATGAGGATCAATGGCCAGGAGGTTCCTACCACCAGCCTCCCATATCAGCATCCTACAGGTTCCTACTCAAAAGCTCCAGTGTTAAATACTCTTTAGAAGATAAACTAGATTCAATGTTTTTTTTTTAATCTACATTTTGTAAATGTGCTGTACACTTGCATTCACTCATTATTTAAGCTGGAGTTTGTATTCTAAAATGGTCTCCTGTTTCTGAAGGTTCAATCATCATTGGACAGAAGGGTGATGGTCTGTCTCTGAATGCTGCAAGCCATGGTCTGCATGAAGTCTACTTTGACAAAAACACATGGAAGGTGATAAGAAGATGTCTTCTCTGAATGCTTTTGAGAGATCTTTCTCTAATTGAGCACAACTAAGTCCTGGTACAATCTTGTCTCTTAGGTTCAAGTTGTTGACTGGATGAAGGGTCAGACATGTGGAATCTGTGGAAAAGGTGATGGTGAAGTAAGACAGGAATACCGCACTCCCAGTGGACGCCTGACCAAGAATGCACTTAGCTTTGCCCATTCCTGGGTCCTTCCTGCAGAAAGCTGCCGTGATGCCAACCGTAAGTTCCGAATAAACTGGTATTGTGTTGTAAAATACCTTGTTTGGTGACATTTTCAGCTGACAAATTCCCTCTCTTTGACACAGAGTGCCACATTAAGCAGGAATCAGTGAAGCTGGAGAAGCAGATGATCCTGGATGGACAGCAGTCTAAATGCTACTCTGTTGATCCTGTGCTCCGCTGTCTTCCTGGCTGCTACCCTCTTCGGACCACCTCTGTCTCTGTTGGCTTCCACTGCATCCCCACTGGTAAGTTCTCACCTACAGGTAGAGATATTGGGCCAAACATAAAGGCATTCTACATTAATGCAATAGTGGTAAAAGTCAAAGTAAATGTCCCAAGGGAAACTACTTTGATTTGTAGTGACACATTTCTTGATTTTTCCCCTTCCAGACTCCAATATGAACAGATCTGCGGGTCTGAGCAGCTTCGGTGAGAAGAGTGTGGACCTTAGGGAGACAGTTGAAGCCCATCTGGCCTGCCGCTGTACAGAACAGTGTGCTTAGTCTGTATGGCTGTGATTATCACACCACCTTTTCCAAGTTTAAATGTATTTTTTCAGTTTTGAACACTTAGTGTGAGACTGTCATAATTGTAAATAAATTCTAAGCAGCATACTAAAACCTCCTTGTCTCTGTTGCATTCATTAAACACTGAAAAATATCGTCACTTTCTCCATCACACAAAGTCAGTTGAAGTTTGCTAAAAGCAAGCTGTTCTTTTCATTTTCCCCATGTAAACTGAACACACAATCCTCTCCCCAACAGGCATAGCCTTCATACGCACTTTTCTCTGAACTAAAACGACATATTTTTAAAAATACTTTTATCCTACTGGGGAATGTCATGCACCCCTCTGTCTCTCTCTGTACATGTAACCCATTAATTACATGATTAATGAGTCAGCAAGATCATGTATATTATGGCAGAATATGCATTTGTATTTTCAATTTTTTTTTTTTTCATTTCACAAATTACCCCTTGTAGAATGTACTCAGTTGCACCAAGCTATGAGCCCTGTACATTCTTTGCATGGTGCTGTCATTCTCTTATTATTCGTGTTACATATACTAGTTCATTTATACTGGTATCGTCTATTTTAGTTCATTTATACGACTATGCACATCAAGCAATGCTGCATCATTCAAGTCATATTGCAGTTCATTTAAAATGGTTTTGCATTAAACCTTTATTCCAACCAGTGTGACTTCTGGGAATTAAAAATGTAAGTGTTGTTGCTATGGTCCTTGCACCTGGCTGTTTCAATGAGATACACTTTAATGTAATACATATAGGTATTGCCTCGCTTAGCCTTTGTCAATAGCATGAATGGCTGGGAGAGTTGGAGGGACTAGCAAGCTTAGATTTAGTCTGTAAGTCAAGTCTAAGCTTGTAGCCAAGAAGGTTTTCTGGACCTGTCGGAGGAAAGATCTGGAATAGCCCCTTGGTTTTCATTTCCTGAAGAGGGTTTTGGTGGCCTCTTCAAAATCTGTCTCCTGTGTGCAAAGTCTGTGGAACCTGAGCAGCTGGGATTTGATCAGGCCTTTGAAGGCGCATTTTTGGTGGAGGCTGCTTTTGTGTAATAGAACATGTGTGTCCTTGTCTTTGAAATAAATTTTTGTGTCTAATGTGTGGGTTTGGGTGGGCCCTTTGTAAGTGGTAGTGTCCAGAAAGTGTATTTGTTGGCTATTTGTGGTGAATTTAACAGTAATGGATCTATGGTGTGTGTTGAGTATGTGTATGAAGTGTTTAAAATCCTCTAACATATGTGTCCTTGTTCCCAATATGTCATCTAAATACCTAAAGTAATTGGTGGGTAATGTGGGGCATGTTTCAAAAACAGTCTCTTCCCACTGTGCCATGTAAATGTTAGCATAGACGGGGGCAACTTTTTTGCCCATAACCATGCCACTGATTAGTAAGAAGTACTCCTTGTTGAATATAAAGTCGTTCTTGGTGAGGCTGAGATCCAGAAGTTGTAGGAGGCTTGTGTTTGGCCGTCTGTTGTCTGGGTACCTCTCCATCCAGGCTCTTAGGGCTGTTGGTCCTGCCATTGTGTTTATGTTGGCTCTCACCTTTGCTGAGGTTGTTTTTGACCTTGTGTGTTTGGGGGCTTAGTCCCCTGATCAGTGTGTGATCTTCTGTTATGGTGTGTGTGATTTTCGCAGGAATTTGATCCATCCTGTGTTCCCAGTTCTGTGGTTTCTGATTCCTGAAAAAAGACAGCCAATTTGAGTTTCCTGTGTAACTCCTGGACTTGTCTTTTGAGGGTTTCTCTTTGTTTTTTGCGGATGCCCACTGTGGGTATGAACGACAAACCTTAATTCAGCAGACTGAGCTGATTTTCTGTTAGTGTAAAGTTGATTGCTAGTTGTATGATGTTCTTGTTCCCCTCCTTGTTTGTATTCGGGCTTGTGGGGATCTTTAGTTTGAATGGTGGAGCCAGTGGTCTAACATCTTCTAACCAGTGGATGTCACCCCATGTGGTGTGGAAGTCCTCCTCCTGAAGCTTGGGTACATGTGGCATGTTTCTGCGGATGTGTTCATTGATATCTTCTAAACTGGGCCTGATGTAGCAGGTTTCCGAAGTTGTTGATCAGTGGAATCCAGATTTCCGCCGCCAAGAAGGTGGATTTGGCCATCCTCAGCATGGTCTGTAGCTACTTGATGGCCGTCCTCTTTGGGTGCTGGTCCTTGTTGTTGATCCTGAATGACAGGACCACTCTCTGCACCTTGGTATCCACTTCCGTTTTCTCTAGAAGGGCTGTCACATGATAGAAGGTTGCTCCTGGGTAGCTGTCAATCTGGAGGTTCCCCTTGCAGTGCGACAGTATTCAGGAGAGGTTAGAGACACCCAGGAAGACGTTTGGCTTGCAGATGGTAAAACCCCCACTCCTGGATCTTCCTGTTGGACCTGGGGTGTCTCGTGGGGTGGTAGATCCTATTTTCCACTCCAGTCCCGGTGGCACAGGGGGAAGGGGAGGGGTTAGGGCTCGGGGTAGGACTAGGGTTAGGGTTAGGGTTAGGAGTGGGGCTGGGGCAGCGTTGGGGGTGAAATTTTCGCCTTGTCTCCGGCTTCGTCAGGTGTGAGTGTGTTTGGATTGTTGCTGTGTTTATTAAACCCTGGAGATGACCAGATTGAGGCCTCTAATGGGTTAGGGTTTCTAGAATTAGGGTTAGGGTTTCTAGGGTTAGGGTTACGGTTCCTAAAATTAGGGTTAAGGTTCCTAAATTAGAGTTAGGGTTTGTAGAATTAAGGGTAGGGTCTGTAGGGTTAGGGTTCCTAAAATTAGGGTTAGGGTTTCTAGGGTTAGGATTTCCAGAATTAGGGTTAGGGTTTGACCATAGTCATGTTTCCTAGATTTTCAGTACAACACATTGATCTCATTTACTAACATCCAAATAATTTCTGACAAGTTTTCCTTGTGTGGGTGGATTATCGAGCTGGTTTAATATCATTTAAGTAAGTAAATAAGTTCATTTTTGGTGTACATTTCGAGGATTAATTTACAGTGTTAATTTAAAATGTTAATATCCAGGACTAATTTTGGGTGTTAATTAGTAGTGCTCAATTCCAGTGTTATTTTCTGGTGTTGACTTCGAGTGTAAACTGCCAGTGTTCATTTCTGGTGTTAATTAGCAGTATTAATTTCTGATGAAAATTAGCAGTGTTGATTTCTGGTGTTAATTAGCAGTGCTGATCTCTAGTGTTAATTTCCAGTGTTGAGTAAATGAGATCTTTGTGTTTTGGTAAAAATCCAGAAGACAGAAAACCTCAAAAAAAAAAAAAAAATGGGTTGACATGAAAATGTTTGACTTTCTTACTTTAAATAATAGTTAATCAGCTATTATCCACCCATGCAGAATAAATAGTCATAAATAATTTTAAAGTGAGTGAATGGAATCAATGTGTTATGATGAAAATCCAGAAAATACAAAAGACTGTAGTGTTACCTCCAAAAATAAATAAAATAGATTTACATTATATTTATATATATAAAATATTTCATTTTTCTGTCATTTCACCCTAACCCCAACCTTAGAAACCCTAACCCTGATTCTGGAAAACCCTAACCCTAATTGAAGACACCCTAACCCAAGAAACCCTAACACTAATAGTAGAAACCCTAACCCTGAGAAAACCTAACCCTAATTCTAGGAAACCTAACCATAACTCTAGAAACCCTTACCCTAAATCTAGAAATCCAAAGGCTAACCTTAGAAACCCTAACCCGAATGCAAACCCAAAACCTAATTCTATGAACCCAAACCCTGACCTTAAAAACCCTAACCCGAATGCAAACCCAAACCTTAATTCTATGAACCCAATCCCTGACCTTAGAAACCCTAACCCTAATGCAAACCCAAACCCTAATTCTATGAACCCAAACCCTGACCTTAGAAACCCTAACCCTAATGCAAACCCAAACCCTAATTCTATGAACCCAAACCCTGACTTTAGAAACCCTAACCCTAATGCAAACCCTAACCATAATTCTAAAAACCCTAACCCTAACGCAAACCCAAACCCTAATTCTATGAACCCAAACCCTGACCTTAGAAACCCTAACCCAAATGCAAACCCAAACCCTAATTCTATGAACCCAAACCCTGACCTTAGAAACCCTAACCCGAATGAAAACCCAAACCATAATTCTGGAAACCCAAGAACTAACTGGAGAAACCCTAACCCTAATTGTGGGAACCCAAACTCTCGAAACCCTAATCAATATGTTTTGCTAAAAATCCAGAAAAGACATAAGACTATAGGCTTACATCTGAAAGTGGAAAAAATGGTTTGGGAGAAAAATATTTGATTTTTTTCTATGAAAAAACAGTAGATGACCGACATTATACCCCCATGCAAGAAAAAGTTGTCTGAAATGATTTGAATGTGAGTAAATGGAAAATCCAGAAAAGACATGAGACTATAGTCTTACCTCCGAAAGTGAAAAAAATGGGTTGGCAGAAAAATATTAGATTTTTTTCCTTTAAATAACAGTAAATGACCTATATTATCCACCCTTGCAAGAAAAAGTTGTCTGAAATGATTTTTAAGTGATTAAATGGAACCCGTGTTTTGTGCTGAAAATAAACAAAAGACATAAGACTATAGTTTTACCTCCGAAAGTGAAAAAATGGGTTGGCAGAAAAATATTTGATTTTATTCCTTTAAATAACAGTAAATGAGCTATATTATCCCCCATGCAAGAAAAAGTTGTCTGAAATGATTTTTAAGTGATTAAATGGAACCCGTGTTTTGTGCTGAAAATAAACAAAAGACATAAGACTATAGTTTTACCTCCGAAAGTGAAAAAATGGGTTGGCAGAAAAATATTTGATTTTATTCCTTTAAATAACAGTAAATGACCTATATTATCCACCCTTGCAAGAAAAAGTTGTCTGAAATGATTTTTAAGTGATTAAATAGAACCCATGTTTTGTGCGGAAAATCCAGAAAAGACATAAGACCATAGTTTTACCTCCGAAAGTGAAAAAAAGGGTTGGCAGAAAAATATTAGATTTTTTTCCTTTAAATAACAGTAAATGACCTATATTATCCACCCTTGCAAGAAAAAGTTGTCTGAAATGATTTTTAAGTGATTAAATGGAACCCGTGTTTTGTGCTGAAAATAAACAAAAGACATAAGACTATAGTTTTACCTCCGAAAGTGAAAAAATGGGTTGGCAGAAAAATATTTGATTTTATTCCTTTAAACAACAGTAAATGAGCTATATTATTCCCCATGCAAGAAAAAGTTGTCTGAAATGATTTTTAATTGATTGAATGGAACCTGTGTTTTGTGCTGAAAATCCAGAAAAGACACAAGACTTACCTCCGAAAGTGAAAAAATGGTTTGACAGAAAAATATTAGATTTTTACTCTAATTTTAAATCCCAAAAAAATGGAATTTAAAATGTGTGTTCTGAGGTAATTATAATAGGTTTTATGGTAACATTTATGGTTTTATTTGATTTTTATGGTAACAGTCACCATAAAACTTATGTCATATCACATGATTGTCATTTGACCAAAAATAATTAGTTACATTTTAAATGTCTTTGCAACAAAGGGTATATCAATGAGCCTTGATCATTAGTTGATCCCCAGCTTTTAAGTCAAATACTAGCTGAACATGTTTCTAAATAAATGTATTTGAATAAGCAAAAAATATTTTCTAAAAATATTATTCATTTCTAGTTTTTGCTTATTTTGCACAGACTATTAACTGCAAGGGGTGATTATTTAGCAAGGGATGCAATATTTCTGGAGGTGAGTGACTGCTTGTTCTTTTCTCCTGTGTCAACGCATTGTCAAATAACTGCAATAAGCCACATATTCCTTGTTCCCAGTTACAAAAAAAATGTCATTTTGACCTGACATAACATTGTCAGGGTATGTTTATCTTTTCCCAAACAAACCACTCCTCAGAGGTTGAAATTCAAATTACATACTCTTATCCAAGCTGGACCTCTTATTGACTGCTTTTATAACCTGCCCCTTTTTCATACCAAGTAAACATCAAGTACATTGTCATTCTACCCACAAAACAGTCTAACATACAAGTCAATTAAGAGTTGTGGAAGCTGTAATTTATTGATATGGCGGCCATTATGAAAGAATGACAAAAAATCCAAATAAATTATTGACTTGAAATTATACAATTCTGAAGCTATATTTTGTACAAAATTTGAATAAAGGGTTGCATGAATTGAATTATTGTAACAAATTGCAGTAAATTAAACAAGTCTGATTCACAGTTGTGACTTTCACTACATTTTACATTTATTTTATTATATTGTATTTTTATTATATTTAATTATACTTTCAGACTAAATGCAATGGAATGTAACATCAATGTCAGTTTTGGTAATACATATTGCTAATTAGACAAAAATGATCGATCTAAAAGAAACCATAGAATGTGCCACACATTAAAATATCAATTTAAAAGCCCATTAATTCTGTTTCTTGAAGTTATAAATGTCGTAGTACTAAAGGTAAATTCAACTTGGACATGAGAGAAGTGCAAACACAAAAGGCCAGGTTAACCTAACCTGTTATTGCTGTGGTCACTCTCACGATCAGACATTGTTTAGTTTTGTTTGACTGAGTCTGCACTTACGATGGATAGCAGATAACCTTTCTCATAATGTGAAATTACAAAATTAAATAAACTGGAGATGTTTATTATGGTTATTATTATGTACCATCTGACAACTTGCCAAAAAAACACTTTAAAAGGGCAGTGTGTGTCCAATGTTCTTCACATTCCACCAGCCATGAGAGCTGTTGTTCTTGCCCTGACTGTGGCCCTTGTGGGTGAGTAATTTTTCATCTTTGACTTTTCAAGCTTGTAGAAATGATAGTAACAGTTGGAAAAAGGAAATATGCCTTCATTGGTTTTATAAGATATACTTGATTGTTTTAATGCGCTCTGCTCTTTGATTAAAAACAAAAACAATGTATAAGAATTGGTGTGATGAAGTCCATCTTGCTTTTTGTTTTGTAGCGGTCAACAGCTGAAACTTGGTAAGTATTTAGACTGCAGTTTCATGACATTTGTAGCAGCAACTCTATTAAGAATTGCACCAGCAAAATTTCTAATATTCCAACAATGGTTCTTGTTACAGCACCAGAGTTTGCCGCCAGCAAGACCTATGTGTCAAGTATGAGGCTGTGCTCTTGGGTGGCCTGCCCGAGGCAGGTCTGGCCAGGGCTGGGGTGAAGGTCTTCAGCAAAAGTTCTCATCAGTGCAGTTGCCCCGAACACTTTCCTGCTGAAAGTAAATTACTTTTTGTGAAAGGTGTCACATTTTTAAAGGAAGTTGTTATGATTTTCATTTTACTGCATACCTATACAGCTGAGGAAACCCACAAAGGATTTGTATTTATTATTTATTTTAACTGTTGTGTCCTTCCAGCTCATGGACCCTCAGATCTTTGAGTACAGTGGAATCTGGCCCACAGATCCATTTGTTCCAGCTGCAAAGCTCACTGAGGCCCTGGCTGCCCAGCTGCTTATTCCCGTCAAGTTTGAGTACACTAACGGTGTTGTAGGGAAGGTGTTTGCCCCTGCT
>JAFBMS010000230.1:0-45000 GCA_019788955.1 Albula glossodonta
ACCCACCGTGGGCATCCGCAAAAAACAAAGGGAAACCCTCAAAGGACAAGTCCAGGAGTTGCCACAGGAACTCAAACTGGCGGCCTTTTTTCAGGGAACGGAAACCACGGAAAAGAACACCCCTTCATACCGACATCAAACTGGAACCCAGGACGGACCAAATCCCTGCGGAAATCACACACAAATTATAACACAAGAATCCACCTCCTCAGGGCACTCAACCCCCAAACACACAAGGACAAGAACACCTCAATCAGAGGAGAGAGCCAAGCTCTATGGGAGCTGGCCAACAACAAACAAATCATCATAAAACAGCGGACAAGGGGAGTGCCATTGTCATCCATGGACAGAACACAATCTATACATGAGGCACATAACAAACTTAACAACACAACACATTATGAAAGACTAGACAGACCCATATACCCAGACACAGCCCAGGAAATACACACTGTCATACAGACAACTACTGGAAAACAATACATTACCAAAAAAACAAAGCTTTTACCTGAGGGAGAGGACAATCCTAGACCTAGGGTGTTCTACCTCCTCACAAAAAATACACAAACACCCCCAGTCCTGGACCATACCATATGAGGTCCCGGCAGGGAGCACCCATTGTTTCAGACTGCAAAACAGCGAATCCTACAGGATCGCTGAATACATAGACCACTACCTAATCCACTGTCCACAAAACACAACAGCTACTCAAGGACACATATAACTTTTAGACAAAATCAAAACATCAGGATACCACAGGAAGCCATCCTGTTCACAATAGACATAGACAGCTTATATACGAACATCACACAACGGCAGGACTAACAGCTGTAGGACCTGGATGGAGAGATACCCGGACAACAGCCGACCGGACAGGAGCCTCTTACAACTTCTGGAATCAGCCTCACCAAGAATGACTTCACACATTCAACAAGGAACACTTCCTACAATCAGCGGCACGGCTATGGGCAAAAAATTTGCCCCAGCCTATGCTAACATTTACATGGCACAGGGGGAGGAGACTGCCTTGAAAATGCCCAAATTACCCACCAATTACTTTAGGTATCTAGATGACATATGGGGAACATGGACACATAGCTTAGAGGATTTCAAACAATTTATACCACATACTAACACACACACCATAGATCCATTACTGTTAAATACACACGCATAACAACCACATTGACTTTCTGGACACTAACCACTTACAAGGGACCCACATTCCCCCCAGACAAACATATTAGACACAAAAATTTTATTCAAAGACACGACAACACATGCCCTTTACACAAAAGCAGTCTCCACCCAAAACATACCTTCAAAGGACTGATCAAATCCCAACTGCTCAGATTCCACAGAATCTGCAACGCGGGAAACAGATTTTGAAGAGGCCACCAAAACCCTCTCAATGCATTAAAACCGAGGGGATATTCCAGATCTTTCCTCAGACAGGTCCGGAAACCTTCTTGACTACAAAACAACGGGACCCAAGGAAATAATTCCACTGATCACCACCTATTCTGCATTCAGCCAGACGGCAACGGAAAAATCAAAAACAACGTGGCCAGGATCCTGCAGAACACAGATGTACTCCAGGACTACAAGATCATCTCGGCCTACAAA
This sequence comes from Albula glossodonta, assembly GCA_019788955.1. Taxonomy (NCBI): domain Eukaryota; kingdom Metazoa; phylum Chordata; class Actinopteri; order Albuliformes; family Albulidae; genus Albula; species Albula glossodonta. The sequence continues at coordinate 1,627 of JAFBMS010000230.1, forward strand.
AGAAATAAAATCTCAAGGACACCTGGTAAGTAGCAAACTGCCAGAAATGAACATGGTACAAACACAGGCCCATTTTTTTTACAACCCTGCAACCACTGTCAAAAACAACACTACAAACACAACATACCTTATTAAACAACACACTTACAGTCCAACAACAATTGCATATATGTCATAAAGTGTAAACACGTGACATAAAATATATAGGAGAGACAGGGAACACAATTAGAACTAGATTATCACAACACATATATAACATCAGACCCATAGGGACACAGACACACATCTAGTAGCCCATTTCCTACACCCATGGACTAGAGGCACTAGAAATATCGGGTCTGGAAACAAATATTACTGGACCAGGGACACGGAGAGCGAAAAAAACACTGGATTTTGAAGCTCACACCATGTTCCCGGGTGGACTAAACAAACGCCCTTAAAAACCACACAAGAGGGACCAAATTCTCCTAATAATCAAAGGCTCCAGTACACTGAATGGCCAGTGCAAACCTTTCTTTCCCAAGGGCCCTCACAAGGGGCAACTTTGGAAAAAAAGATTTTTCTAACCTAACACCCTAAACCCTACCCTAACCCTAACCCTAACGCCGAAGACTACACCCATAAAAAAAAAAAAAAAAAAATCAATCAACCCTAACCCTAACCCCCCTAACCCTAACCCTAACCCTAAACCTTAACCTTAACCCTAACCCTAACCCTAACTCTAGGGTTATGATTAGGGTTATTGTTAGTGTTAAAAAAATGGAAGGTTCTAGAGACTTGAAACCTAGTCCTAGATGTGTGTTTTTGTGGGCGCTGAGAATGACAAAAGCTGTCCCGAGTCTCTACGACCTTCCATTTCTGATGTAGGCCACTTTGCCAGGGTCAGGGTTAGGGTTAGGGTTAGGGCTACTGTTAGGGTTAAAAAATGGAAGGTCCTAGAGACTTGAAACCTAGTCCTAGATGTGGGTTTTTGTGGGCGCTGAGAATCACAAAAGCTGTCCCGAGTCTCTATTATCTTCCTTTCCCGATGTTGGCCACTTTGCCAGGGTCAGGGTTAGGGTTAGGGTTACAGTTAGGGTTAGGGTTAAAAATATGGAAGGTCCTACAGACTCAGGACCACTTTTGCCATTCTCAGCGCCCCCAAGAACCCTCACCTAGGACGAGGTTTCAAATCTCTAGGACATCCCATTTTCTTAACTCATGAGTGCCATAGGATTGGCTTTTACTCCACCTCCAGTTTCTGAAACACCCACATCATGACATCATCAACGGATGAGGCTGGTACCAATCAAAAGGGCATAGCCGAAAACGAGCAGTGGGGGGTAGGACATGGTTTTGTTGCTACCAAACTCCATATTGAACAGGAATTCCATGGCCAAGTCACACATGGCATCACTGATGACTTTATTCACTCCACCTCTGACTGTAAATTTTTTGGGCAAACCACCAATACTGTACCAGCCGGAAACACGCAACACCTGGCAGGTACAGGAAACCCGCAGGCAAAGCTTGGTTTGCTCTCTCTAGCCGACAGCATTCAGTGGTTGGCACGAAAGAGACACCCCGCGGTAGCTACAGTACTAATTTAGAATTGCTCTTTGCTCTGGAATCCTTGATCAAGATTCTGACTGTCAAGCTCATTATTCGAATTTAGAAACAAATAACCAGTAAAAGACCCATGTAAATCGGAGGCCGCACAAGCAGCGTGGTTATTTCAAATTGGAGAAGAAGAAGACCGGCTCTCTTCTCATCAATGACGGACTGTCCCCCTCGTCAAGCCAGAGACACGGCCACAGGACATCAAGAAAACCTTGACGCCTTCCACAGAGTAACACCGCACCATCCACGGACGGGACGTGCCCCTGACGACGGTTGGACGGACAGACAGTATTTGGGACTTTCGCGTTTAGTATTGACCATACTAAACTCTCAAGTAAGGCTGTACATCTGGGCATTTCTGTTTTTTAGGTTAGCGTTGTTAAATGTTGCATTTTGTATGTGATTGCACATGATCAGAAGTAACGTTCAACAGAAAAATACATCTAGAGTGCCTCTGATCTATATAACTTTAAATCGCATTTGTGTCACTCTCGATAACCAATATCTAACAGATAATGGCTTATCGTGATCATTCCACTCTCTCGCTCTCTTTTAAACTTTAATAACTCTTCGGGAATACGGTTTTTATAGCCATTCCAGGGCATATTGTAAGTGGTAAAAACACGTATTTATTTAACGGTTCTAATCTGGTTTGGCATGTTAATTCTTGACAACGTGAACCCCACGTTACCGGAACTCCCTAAATTGAAATAATTTGAACAATGAAAGTAGCTTCAAGTCGCCATTGCATAGTTATAATTCAGATATAAGTAATTAATATTAAAATTGGGTTAGTCACCTTAATAACTGTATTGATTTATTAAAGTAAATATATCTGAATCAATAACAATATCGAAATTGGGTTATAATGTTATTAAACTGATTATCCACACCAGTTTGTATGAGTTACTTCAGAGTTATTCAGAATGGACTCACCTCGACCTGGCTATTACCCCTTATCCTATCATTTATTACATGAGGAGGTGGGGGGATATAAGCAGCTAGAATTTTAGAATATCTTAAATCCTAACCCTAACCCCCCCAACCCTAACCCAACTCCAGTTTCAGAAACACAACTTCCGGGGGTCGTAGAGGGACAGGGCTGGTACTCATCAAAAGGGACATGGCTAAAAATGAGGGGGGATGGGGGTAGGATGGGGGTAATGTAGTGTGCATCAGAGTGTGCATACCAGGTTGGCACTGGCCCCTGCAGTTGTGCACACAAAAAGATTCTGTCATCCTGGGTCTGAAACAGCAATTTTTTCATCATGACATAGTAATTACTGTACAAATACCTAAAGTCCACATTTTATAATACACAAGTTGATTGGAAAAAACCAGTAGTTGCCCTCAAGATTTAAAGTAATAGTTGAGCAAAACTATTTTTAGACAAAGTAGATATAAAATATAAAAACAATTTAAAGAAAATTAAATGTAACCAAGCAGCTAGCCATAAACGATAATCTTAATCACCGCCAATGAAATCATACTTTCCATTGTCATCACATTTGAAATTAATCTCTCACCTTAAATCAGTGAGATGGAGGTTCACAGAACAGCAACGCTTTGCCTGACATCATTCAACAAAACCAGAATCAACCGATGGGCCACAATAATAGATGCATCTTTACTTATCAGAAGCTGCCTGCTTGTTTGTGGATTGCTCATCCCCTTTAAATGATCTTCCCAAGTTTAATCTACTTAAAATAAGACAGGCATGACTTAAGATAGACAAACTTGAACTGTTGTTGGGTTCACTATCCACCCCCATTCTCCAGGTATACATATCACTGAAGTTCTACTTTAAATTATCTCCTTGGCCTGATGTTTGACCTGGGGCTCTGTATATTTCAGAACACCAAACCAATCTGCAAAAAAGAGACGACAATTTATGTTGAGACATAAATTGTCATTAGTTGTTTTTTAAATCATCCAAGTTGATATCAGAATACTAAATTCTCCTGTCTTCATGTTTTCTTTCTATTACTGTGTTTCTCAATGTTGTTCTTATACAATTATTTAAAATGTTAAAATTCGTTTTAACATTCCAGGTTGAAAATCATTCAAAAGTTCCAGAATTTCAATTTGTTCCTTTGCAGACAATTCAGGAAGGGGGCTCTCGCTCTGTCTCACCACCAGAGGGCGTAGCGATATACAATTACTCACAGAAGGTACAGCCTGATATATCTTCCATTGCTCACAGGATATAGCATAGGTATCGCCTGCTCTCCTGTTTTACCAACTGAAGATTTGCGTTTTTGATTTCATTGGCCCATCACTGTTCCCGCTAAGGCACACTGCCAAAGCAGGCTTTCTGCAGACATTCTCATCATCCTGAAAATGTTTCTTGTTCTTCACTGAAAAAAATTATGAAATGGTTTCCATATGTTATGCACAGTAAGAAAGCTTCCCTGCATTGCAATGAAATAGTCAGTGGTTTCACACACTGTGAAATTGTAGCAATTGTGAAAAATGCAGAATACCTTAGAAGAAATGATTTTGTTCCTTCTGTCCCTCCTCCTCTCATACTATCAGTAACATCACTGCACACCCTCACCCTACCCACAATATGCCCCCAGCATGTAAGTGCACATGCTAAACTTAAAACTTGCTGTTTCTGAGTTAATTCCAATGGTTCATTTTTGAATCCAAGTTCTGTTTTCAAGAAACCAAGAGGCAGCTTTCCTTCCATTAAAACATGAATTTCCCAACTTTGGTTTGTCAGCTCAATTTTCCCTGCCTTTTTTTTTTTTCCACAGATTCCAAAAAAAAAAAAAAAAAAATCAAGACCTAAGCTTTTAAAAGTGTGTTATCAGTGAGTAGAATAAAAGTACATGTGTTTGCACTCTGTATTGTTATGTGCACTTTCCAGAATGAAATGCCATGAAATTATATTGCCACTTGCATTTTACTGAAGTTTCTGCCTCAAGAGCAGCCATTCTCAACCTTGGGGTCCCAACCCCAACTGGAGTTGCGAGATTTCTAGGGGTCGCCAAATCATTTTGGAAAAATATAAATGTGCAATATTAATATTAAATTACATCATTTCAAAGGGTCAGTCGATAATGACAGAATTTCATTTTTTGGTGAACTAAAATGGTGAAAAAAAAGTGGGTGGACAGGTGGACAGCAGTGCATGTTAAATTGGGGGTCGCTACTCAAAAAGGTTGAGAACCACTGCTCTAGAGCACTGTAATAGGTCACAGGTCAGAGAAGGTGGATTGAATGGCAAGAGAGTGAGTCACCTCAATGTGTGCTTCAACAGCAGCCATGAAATCCTCAGGAAGGAAACAACAGATGTAGAGATATTAAACCAGGTTTTCCATCATGAGTTGAAGCCTGCTGTTCAGAGCTATCAATGAGTCCTGTAAAACTGATTAAATGTTTGGATATGGCAGAATTATTGACAAAATCATATTAATCACATGAAATATACTTCAAAGGCCCGAAGGGAAATGGATCTCATGTTGCACATGGTGAGGCTAATTGTATGATGATTGGATAATTTTTATTTCATTATAACTGGCATATTTTTCCAGTTACTGGTTGACAGAGCCATCAGTAAAGATTACATTTGGACTACAATATAGACAACAATATTCACAAACTTTTTCAGAACCATTGTTATCACTCTAATATATTGTTCTTAAACACATTTGTATCTGGGTAGTTTGAAGGAAACCATTAAAATGAATATGTTGGTTTTAAGTTGGTTTATTTTTTTTATGTTGGTTTTCTAAGATAGACCTGGACAATGCAGCCAAAGGGCTTGACTATAACTCCCAGCTATCTGGCGTCTGATCAATGTCTGTTTGTGTTATGGACCAGGCCTCATCACCACCACCACCACCACCACCACCACCCCCTACCCACTTACCCAACATTTAAATAAGCATTTTACATTTTATTTCATGCATTAATGTCATACCTTCCATTACTTTCCAAGAATTCATAAAAGGGTCCAACAAAATGAATTGAAAATGAAGTTTTGGGCTAAGCTCGGCCTGTAGAACATCAGGAAACATGTTAAAAGTAAATTCTGTATTGATATTAGAAATTATTATTTTACAGTTGTCAGTGCTTTTACATGTGTCAATGCTTGGGACAGTTTGGCTTGGGACAGGACTCCATGGATAAATGGGGAGCCTGATTTTGCAAGTGGCCTGTTTTCATCATCCTTTGTTCCTATATGCCAAATTGGACCAAATACCCTCAGTGAACAGTATAGAATTAGACCAGACAGCTAAAATCAAGAACAGCATGGAAATCAGCACCACAGACAGCTCTCTGGCTCATGATCAGCAAATGCTCAGCACCATGGACAGCTCTTGGTAAAATCAACAGAGAGCAGACAGCCCACACAACACGACATGTCTGTCTCTGAAGAACACAAACCCCAGGGACTTAACAATATGTGCATTGTACACACAGGCATGTATCAACAAGTGTATCCCTGTGATAGCCATGTAAATTTCAAGCCACTGCATACAAATGCACAGAAGCTGGAACCAAGAGAGAAATCAGGCACAGCAGGACCTTTTTTGGATGCTGGTTTCATTGCTGGATATAACATTTCACTGCAAGACTCCACCAAAGCTGAATTATCTCTGACTTCTAGTAGCTCCACCCATCCCATCAATCTTCTACAACGTACAGTAGGCTGTACTGACAGATCAAAACAGAGAAATTCGAATTCAGTGACACATCTCAGGCAAATCTTTTTATAAACAGTGCTGTTTGCATAATCAAATATAAAATTAAACTTGTGTAAAATTGGCCTTGTGCCTCATTGCTGTATCTTGTTTTCGTACATAGATGCTGGTGATATTGATGAAAACAAATAGGGTTAAAAACTGGCACTCCATCACCTTTTACCTTCAAAAGAGAAAAATGCTTAATCCTCCGATGTGTTCAACTGAACCAGCTGTGTCAAGAAATTGAAATAAGCATAAGTTGTGCCACCTTTGATTTTTAGAAAAATAAGATTTCTTTAAGACGAACACAAAAATCATAATGTAAAGAACCTTCATACTCTTCTTATCCAGTACAAGGAAGTACTTAACATCAGCCAAAACTCTTAACATTTCAGAAACTTGTAAATAAAAAAACCATGTGGAATATGGAGCAGCTAAGTCTAGCCACAGCAAGAACACTGAGGGGCTAAGGGCTTGAGCAAAGCCCTTAGCCCCTCATTGCTCCCAGGGGGGACTGGCCCTTGGTTAGCCTTACCAACTGTAAATCTCTTTGGATTTAGCATCAGCTAAATGACTGTCATGTAATACATAAAAACTGTGGAAACTTTTCTAAGGGTTCTCATTCTCTAAGCTGGAAAAATTGCTTTTGTTTTAAATTCATATATTTATCATGAATTTCATCAGAATTGAACCAGACACCCTGGGGTTTCATGCTCATCTCCTTTACCATTATATTATTGAACCGGATCGGGCTGAAAGATTATGTGACGAATTGATCCACCATGTGTAGCAGGAGCAGTTTTATGTCTTGGAATGAGGGGTTACACATGCAAGCACAGTATCTACATAAAGTTGTGAAACGTTTTTGGTGCCTAAAATTCCGTCCTTGTCTGTCACTGTTTGCGGAGGAGAATTCATTTCCTTAACGGGTAATGGTTAAAAACTGAACTGCAATCAAAAGTGTGTTCAAACAGGCTAAATTCATTGTCACTCTTCATCCAGTCAGGGCTACTAAGGTCAACGCTCTAAAAATAAGTCAAATTGATTACATCCATTTTAGAGTTGTTTGCTTAATTAAATAAACATTTTCTTTCAATTAATGTCACATTTAATATTTAAAAGATTATCGGGTGTGTATGGTGTTGTTGATGTGTAGCAGTAGGCTATTGTGTTGCCAAGTGCTCTTAGCAAAGTTGTGGAAACATGGCAGACACAGCCAGATGAAGTTCATACAAGAAATTGGATTGCAAGTGGAAACATGTCTTTTACATGAAACTTGGATGTATAAGTCTGTCTTTACTAATCAATAACTTAAACATCAAATGGACTTCCAGCTGTCAGCCTACTGATCTTCAGCACAACATTCTGTGAGCAATCCACCATCTACCACAGCTCCTGACTGTTAAAAAAGAAGTATAACTAATGAATTGCATGAATGAAGTAAAACTGTATTAAGCAAAGGAAAGCAAAACAAATTTTATGTGACCTCACCTCCACATCCATGTATGCACAACATATACATTATTGGAATGCATGTGCTTTAGCTGTATGCTGCATTCTGGAGGCTCACAAATTCACTTGCAATCCCTTGAGTAAGAAATATGTTAGTAAATAATATAATTTATTGTATGCATGAATTAAAATTGTATTCATGAATTAATTCAGAATAAAATATACATTTTCTGTGTATTCACATCACATATTACACAGAATTACAAAGAGCAACACTGGATTATACTGGTATACATTAACTTGTATATGGCTTTTTGCAGCTATCATGGTTATCCCTTCAAAAAATCCAAAGCTGTGCAATACATCTGACAAGTAACACATCGAGTAATGTGAATTATTTGCATAGAGAGTGAAATAAATGTGACAGAAAGACTTGGATTTCAGTGCAGTTTTAATGCTTGAGCTTGCTGAACATCTTCATCTGACAGACATTTAACACTGAATCAGAAAAAGGGTCAGTTTATAACATGAACACTTACATATGAAAGGTGTTTTGATTTTGTTTGTATTTTAATTAATTATGGTACTTATTGCCAAATTGCATTCACTTTTATACAAGTGAATGAGTATGAACACATTCTTATAGTACAAACATATGTGTAATATTTGTGTTAACTCTTAAGATCTTTACTGTACAAGCACAACATGCCTAATATCTATGCACCATATATGTTTCTAACTCTTATTTACACATTTGATTGAACCCTGATTGATTTTCCAAATATTTAAAACAACCTTTATAACACAATTTTATATGCTACAGTATGTCAAAATATTGCATCTGATTCAAAAACACATTTTTGCCAAAAAGCAATAAAGGAAAAACTTGCTTTACACATTTTCTTCCCCTTATTTCCTTAAATTTAGTAGAGTATAACAGAATAACTATGGTCCCCAGGTACACAATGTTATAGAGTACAACAAGTACAGTTAACAAATACAAAACCAGTCTTAATTCCATTTTTTAAAGTGGAGAGAGGAAGGAAAAAGAAGGAAAGTCTAGGCTTCATGCAAGTCTCTGTGTGGTACACAGATCTCCTGGGGTGAGTTTTGAGTTGTGCGAGCCTTGTTCTGCTGCCTGGATCACTGCTGAAGGTCTGCAGGGTGCTGTGGGGACTGGAAGTTGGGACAGTGCGTAAGGTTGTCCTGTCTGCATTGCAGGTGCTTCAATGGTCTGGATGTATGAGTGATTGCAGCCGATCTGCAAGAAGTAGGTTTGGGGTTTTTTTTATAACATTTATATCTCATTTTTCTCCCTGATTTGAGCTACCAAACAATATTCACAATCTGAAATCATTACTGCAACCTCTGCAGTCAATTTGTAAAAGAAGCATGATAAAAGTTTATTTTTGCAATTCCATGATAACCGTCTATTTCAGAGTTTCCTGGAAAAGAAGCATGAGAACTTTATTCATGTATTTCCTGGTAATTTTTCTTTATGTAGCAACAGTAGGATTCTCACCTAAGCAGGAAATCCCACTTTTTAAGCATATTGGTTGTAACTTGTTAGAAATGAGACTGTATATTCTTATGCACAGACATTGAGACCACAGGCACAGGTCATGCAAAGGTCATGAGCAATGAAATGACAAACCAGCATAAATTGATGCAGCAGGGTATTGTGTGATAGCCTCCCACCTTCAGAGCTCATGGTTGTCTTCTCTTCACTGCACTGTCTGCAGGGTATTAGCCTTCTGGGACAGACCATAACAAGATCCTCCCGGGAGTCAGACATCTGTCATACAGTGTGAATCTTGTTAGTCCTCTTCCTGCAGTTGTCCTGAGAAAACACGATGCACTGCACTGTGCCTGTTCGAATTTGGGAAATATAGCCAGGACTTTTAAAACAATATGATCAATATGAGTCCAGCCATATTATCTCAGTATATTAACTGCAGAGAATTATTTATTATGCAAGAATTGGTAGAGACAATGTAAAGCAGGCAATTTAAACATTTCAACCAATGGCAATGTACAGTAAGATTAGCAGAAACCCTTTTGAAAAACCCCTAACCCTCTAAAAAGATTTAACAAACAGCGCTATTAATCAATATACAGCATTACACAAGTACAGCAGACATGGGCTGCACTTTCACTCGTCTACACTGCACTAGTGTAGACTAGTGAAAGTGTGTTTGTGAGCAGAGTAGTGTGTGTGAATGTAGAGTGGGCATGTGTGTATGCGTGGCGGTGTCATGTTGGAGTGTGTGTATGGGTGAGTGTGCATAGGTGAGGTAGGTGTACCTGTGGATGGCTTGCTCTGATGTTATGGGACAGGAGACGAACATTTGAGGCCCTGTGGGGGCATCAGGAAGCCCAAGGCCAGAGAGACAGGGGCACAGACCCAGGACACAGTCCTGCACAGCTGGTTTGAACTAGCAAACACCTGGCCCTTGAGCTGCAGAGGAGAGCAGCATACCAACACATCAGCTATTAGAAAAACACACACACAATGACAGGGGGGTATAGTATGGAGCAAGTTCAACTTAGGTGAATTTGCTTGTCACTGACAACCATGCTTAATAGAGGTCATGACAATGGTTAATAGCAATGTTGCATGCGTGCTCACGAAAAAGGGGTTGGAACGACTAATGAGTGGAACAATGGGGAAAAGCAGACCAATATTATTTATTTACTTATTTATTTAACCTTTATTTAACCAGGTAAACTCTCATTGAGATTAAAATCTCTTTTACAAGAGACACCTGGCCAAGAAGGAAGCATAAAAAACATCACGAAGACAATACAAAAACACCAACCCTCCCGTGTAAGAGTAATCTTACACCTGGCCCCATCCCACTGTATTCAGGCTTTAGCCCCATCCCACTGTATTCAGACTTTAGCCCCACCGTGCTGCATTCAGGCTTTAGCCCTGCGGTGCTGTATTCAGACTTTAGCCCCACCGTGCTGTATTCAGGCTTTAGCCCGACCGTGCTGTATTCAGGCTTTAGCCCTGCGGTGCTGTATTCAGCCTTTAGCCCCACCGTGCTGTATTCAGGCTTTAGCCCTGCGGTGCTGTATTCAGCCTTTAGCCCCACCGTGCTGTATTCAGGCTTTAGCCCTGCGGTGCTGTATTCAGGCTTTAGCCCTGCGGTGCTGTATTCAGCCTTTAGCCCTGCGGTGCTGTATTCAGGCTTTAGCCCCATCCCACTGTATTCAGACTTTAGCCCCACGGTGCTGTATTCAGGCTTTAGCCCTGCGGTGCTGTATTCAGCCTTTAGCCCCACCGTGCTGTATTCAGCCTTTAGCCCCGCGGTGCTGTATTCAGGCTTTAGCCCTGCGGTGCTGTATTCAGGCTTTAGCCCTGCGGTGCTGTATTCAGGCTTTAGCCCTGCGGTGCTGTATTCAGGCTTTAGCCCTGCGGTGCTGTATTCAAGCTTTAGCCCTGCGGTGCTGTATTCAGGCTTTAGCCCCACCGTGCTGTATTCAGGCTTTAGCCCCGCGGTGCTGTATTCAGCCTTTAGCCCTGCGGTGCTGTATTCAGGCTTTAGCCCTGCGGTGCTGTATTCAGCCTTTAGCCCCACCGTGCTGTATTCAGGCTTTAGCCCCACCATGCTGTATTCAGGCTTTAGCCCTGCGGTGCTGTATTCAGGCTTTAGCCCTGCGGTGCTGTATTCAGGCTTTAGCCCTGTGGTGCTGTATTCAGGCTTTAGCCCCACCGTGCTGCATTCAGGCTTTAGCCCCATCCCACTGTATTCAGACTTTAGCCCCACCGTGCTGCATTCAGGCTTTAGCCCTGCGGTGCTGTATTCAGGCTTTAGCCCCACCGTGCTGTATTCAGGCTTTAGCCCTGTGGTGCTGTATTCAGGCTTTAGCCCTGCGGTGCTGTATTCAGGCTTTAGCCCCGTGGTGCTGTATTCAGGCTTTAGCCCCACCGTGCTGTATTCAGGCTTTAGCCCCGCGGTGCTGTATTCAGCCTTTAGCCCTGCGGTGCTGTATTCAGGCTTTAGCCCTGCGGTGCTGTATTCAGGCTTTAGCCCTGCGGTGCTGTATTCAGGCTTTAGCCCTGCGGTGCTGTATTCAAGCTTTAGCCCTGCGGTGCTGTATTCAGGCTTTAGCCCCACCGTACTGCATTCAGACTTTAGCCCTGCGGTGCTGTATTCAGACTTTAGCCCTGCGGTGCTGTATTCAGGCTTTAGCCCCACCGTGCTGTATTCAGGCTTTAGCCCCACCGTACTGCATTCAGACTTTAGCCCCGCGGTGCTGTATTCAGCCTTTAGCCCTGCGGTGCTGTATTCAGGCTTTAGCCCTGCGGTGCTGTATTCAGGCTTTAGCCCTGCGGTGCTGTATTCAGGCTTTAGCCCTGCGGTGCTGTATTCAGCCTTTAGCCCCACCGTGCTGTATTCAGGCTTTAGCCCCACCGTACTGCATTCAGACTTTAGCCCTGCGGTGCTGTATTCAGCCTTTAGCCCTGCGGTGCTGTATTCAGGCTTTAGCCCTGCGGTGCTGTATTCAGCCTTTAGCCCTGCGGTGCTGTATTCAGGCTTTAGCCCTGCGGTGCTGTATTCAGACTTTAGCCCTGCGGTGCTGTATTCAGGCTTTAGCCCTGCGGTGCTGTATTCAGCCTTTAGCCCTGCGGTGCTGTATTCAGGCTTTAGCCCTGCGGTGCTGTATTCAGGCTTTAGCCCCACCGTGCTGTATTCAGGCTTTAGCCCTGCGGTGCTGTATTCAGACTTTAGCCCTGCGGTGCTGTATTCAGGCTTTAGCCCTGCGGTGCTGTATTCAGCCTTTAGCCCTGCGGTGCTGTATTCAGGCTTTAGCCCCACCCTGCTAAGAAAGCCCCACCCGTGTCTGCACTTAAAAGCAGCAGCTTCCTGGTCAGGTGTCAGGTGAGGAGCTCAGAAATCCATTGGAGCTTTGCCAATGGAAGTGCTGCTGTGGCTGAAACTGTGCTGTGCAGGTGTGCTTTGAAGAGCGTGCCAAACAGAAATCTCCTCTTTTGGCCATGCGAGCCACAGCCATCCTAAGTTGCCAGGAGGAGAGGCGATGGGCAGGGGAGGGATGGGAGGGGGTGACTTATGTGTAATTCTGCATTTCAGGAGCCCTGATCTAGGAGCTGTACCCTGAATGAAGAGGACAATGGCTGGCCAGGCCGTGGGGCACCCCCTGCTGTTAGCTAACCCTAACCTTAACCCTGATCTAGGAGCTGTACCCTGAATGAAGAGGACAATGGCCGGCCAGGCCGTGGGGCACCCCCTGCTGTTAGCTAACCCTAACCTTAACCCTGATCTAGGAGCTGTACCCTGAATGAAGAGGACAATGGCCGGCCAGGCCGTGGGGCACCCCCTGCTGTTAGCTAACCCTAACCTTAACCCTGATCTAGGAGCTGTACCCTGAATGAAGAGGACAATGGCCGGCCAGGCCGTGGGGCACCCCCTGCTGTTAGCTAACCCTAACCTTAACCCTGATCTAGGAGCTGTACCCTGAATGAAGAGGACAATGGCCGGCCAGGCCGTGGGGCACCCCCTGCTGTTAGCTAACCCTAACCTTAACCCTGATCTAGGAGCTGTACCCTGAATGAAGAGGACAATGGCCGGCCAGGCCGTGGGGCACCCCCTGCTGTTAGCTAACCCTAACCTTAACCCTGATCTAGGAGCTGTACCCTGAATGAAGAGGACAATGGCTGGCCAGGCCGTGGGGCACCCCCTGCTGTTAGCTAACCCTAACCTTAACCCTGATCTAGGAGCTGTACCCTGAATGAAGAGGACAATGGCTGGCCAGGCCGTGGGGCACCCCCTGCTGTTAGCTAACCCTAACCTTAACCCTGATCTAGGAGCTGTACCCTGAATGAAGAGGACAATGGCTGGCCAGGCCGTGGGGCACCCCCTGCTGTTAGCTAACCCTAACCTTAACCCTGATCTAGGAGCTGTACCCTAATATACATAATGCCCCTCAGCCAACAGAATGCCACATTTTTCCAAACAGGAAAGTTTGAATATTTCAACCATTGTGTTTAATTTCAAGGTGAATTTGTAGCAAAATTAGCTCTTGCCCAGTCCTCAAGCGAATTCCAGCAAATTTTATTATTCTGCAGTTCTTTTTTGGGGTGTGGTCGAGTTTCCCAAATTTCAGTTCCCAAACCCTAACCCTAACCCTATTCTGTTCACTTCAGGGCATTAAAGCCACTCAATAAAAATACCCTTGTTCAGACAGCATACAGTTTTACATTTTAGTTTCACGTTATGGTTAACTTAAACATATGTGTAACATAGGGGTAGACAAACTTCCTCAGTTTCACACATGTACACACACACTCTTACCTGTGCTGGCCCTGGCTTCTGCCCCTCTGCAGACCCCTGCATACAGTGGCAGCTTCATACAGTCTGAGAGAGAGGTAACCATTACACACACACCCTGTCTCTGTCTCTCTGTCAGACACACACACCACACATCCTTACACACTCACACACACACACACACATACACACACACACAATGTCTCTCTGTCCCACATACACACCCTGTCTCTCTGTCAGACACACACAGCACACATCCTTACACACTCACACACACACATACACACACACACCCTGTCTCTCTGTCAGACACACACAGCACACATCCTTACACACTCACACACACACACACACACACATACACACACACACCCTGTCTCTCTGTCAGACACACACAGAAATTCCTCACACTCTGTAGAAAAGGGCAAACATTTCTTAATGCATGATGTTAAGACTTACATCACATGTCATGTGTGTTAGTACAGCACTAAGTAATTTTAGTAAATGCAAAAATAAATGTTTAGCTCCCATTCAATAAAAAAGAAAACAGTGTTTTCTCCATATAAAACAACTACCCATAATAGCTGTGACCAAACAATGTCTTAGCCCTTCTCGATGACAGTCCTACCATCTGTAAGCCTCTAACTTCTGCTCTAACTACTACCTAAGCTGCAGTACGGGCCAGGATGCACAAACTTCTTATGATATTAAGGACAAATTAATTTGCCTATATTCAACTGCATACATAAAACACACTATTTATACTGCACTAGGGTTCAACAAATCCTGAACTCAGGGTGTTTATCACTACACCCTCAAACCCATTTAACTTCTTAAAACATTACAATCCTCAGTTTCCCTCTTCCACCTAATAGTTTAACCAGCTAATACTACTCACCATACAGATAATACTGAAACTGTGACTATCAGCTTTAAAACTAATAACTTTGAATCATCTTTGCTCGCTAAGTCTTTGCATGAAATCCTGAATGCCTGAATGTGATGTCCTGTACTGAAGCACTGGTGGGGAAACCACTCTTACCTGCAGCAGTGAACAAGGCAGCATGTGCTTCCTCTGGGGGGTCTTGGGTAAGCAGCACAGGCAGTAAAGTGACGTTTCTCTGGGCAGCAGCAGGGAGGAGTGGGGTGCCCCCGTCTGCCCAGGGCGCGGGCCCACCGTGGGTTAGCGAGGGGACTAAGGGGGGAACCCAGCCTGGGAGTCAAAGTGACATCATTTATTAGGAGAAAGAGGTGCAGCACCTGCATTCTGTCACCAGGGGGGCCTGAATAATAACCTAACCTAACACACAATACATTTCCTCTTTAAACTGGCATTAATTCTAATTGAATTGAATATAGAGATTACAGTCAGCCGATAGGCTAATCTGAGTTAAGTCAGGGCCTTGACCAGACTCTGCAGCTGCTGCATGTGACTGAAGGTCTTGGTCAAAGTTTACCTAACGCAGGAGAACACACAAGCAACTGAAGGCTGGACATTTGTTCATTCAAACCAATTTCCCTAATTCACACTTTATCAATGAAATCCAAATCAATTACTGATTTTTCAGCCAATCAAATCCACTTAAATCAAGCTAACATCTCCAACACTCAGATTAAGAACTACAGTGTTAACTATAACTAATTTTAAATTTGTAAAGACAGTGGATACTTTGCTTTGTTGGAGACAAAAGACAAGGTGAGAGTCTTCTGATTCACAATTCTTGAGTCAAAAGGGTGATATTATTTTTTCAGGATCAGTACAGCAGAAACAATATTTTAAGTTTACGTTATAAATTTAGCAGAGATTTACTGATACTGTGTGGACACAGTGATTTCAGCATATAAGCGGACAAGAAAAGGAGCAGGAGGTGGGACAGAGTAGGCAGAACACGCCAGGAGAAAGCAGCAGAGTGAAGAGGGGTTTAAATGCATGGGTTTCACTACATACAGAGGGGAGAACCTTGTGAGCAGGCCCATGCCTCAACAACTAGAAAAAAAACAAAGAAAGGACCACATTTGTCAATTTTATTCATGAAGCAGTCAAAAAAGTACAACTCATTTGGTTATGCTTATTCTCAACTCCACAATGCCTTTTTTTAAATATGCACACACACACACCAACACACATATCCACACACACTCACATCAACACACACACACACACACACACATACACACCAACACACTCTCACACACACTCACAAACACACACACCAACACACAAACACACACCAACACACTCACACACAATCCCACACACAAACACACATACACTCATATAGACCCACACACTCTCACACACACCCACACACTCATACACACACACTCACTCACTCACACACTCACACAGACACACCCATACACACACTCATACACACCCACACCCACTCACACACACCTACACATCCACACACTCATACACACACACACACACACACGCACACTCACATGCACACACTCACTCATACACACACCCACACACTCATATACACACACACACACTCACACACACTCATACACACACACACACACACGCACTCACACACATACACACACACACGAGTGAGGGAGGGAGATTAGTGAGTGCACATGTGCCCACATTCACACACACAGGTGTGAACGGCAATGGAGAGAGTGCACACACACACGCACACACACTCACACACGCACACACACTCACACACACACACACACACACACACACACACACTCATAAACACACACACACACACATTCATAAACACACACACACACACACTCACACACTCATAAACACACACACACACACACTCTCACACACACACACACACACTCATAAACACACACACACATACACACACACACTCATAAACACACACACACTCACACTCACACACACACTCACACACACACACACACACACTCACACACATACACACACACACACACACACACAAACACACAGACACACACACACACACACTCTCACACACATACACACATACACACACACACACCCACACCCACACCCACACACACACACCCACCCACCCCCACACACAACACACACACACACACACACACACACACACACACACACACACACACACACACACACACACAAAGGAGTGAGTGGGATAAAGCCATAGAGTAGCCTCTGGCATCAGCATCAGAGAGGAAACACTTACTATGGTTACTAACAGAAGCCCCAAGTTCCTACCAACACAACTGCCCTCTTACCCTCACATTCATTAGCAATACTAGCCTGTAGACACAGACACATCAGTAACAGACACACCAAGCGACAGACACTCTAACAATCTGAGCTAAACAGAGCCACAGACACAGTGAGAGAATACAAATGGAGCAACAGACAGACAGAGAGTGTGTGCTAAATGAAGCATATGAACCAAAATGGCACCACTTCTGTGACATAGATCTGTAGGATCCTCATCAACTTGCCAGATCTGTTTGTGACCAAATCTATCTGTGAAATACCTCCCCTGTATTTCCTTTCACCAAATCTATCTGTGAAATACCTCCCCTGTATTTCCTTTCACCAAATCTATCTGTGAAATACCTCCCCTGTATTTCCTTTCACCAAATCTATCTGTGAAATACCTCCCCTGTATTTCCTTTCACCAAATCTATCTGTGAAATACCTCCCCTGTATTTCCTTTCACCAAATCTATCTATGAAATACCTCCCCTGTATTTCCTTTCACCAAATATATCTGTGAAATACCTCCCCTGTATTTCCTTTCACCAAATCTATCTGTGAAATACCTCCCCTGTATTTCCTTTCACCAAATCTATCTGACACACCCCATTCCCCCCTTAGCTTGGAGCTTTTGACTGAGATAAGGCCATGGCAAAAAGCCAGTGCAGGCATGTACAGGCACACGGACTGGAGAGGGGAGGGCTGCTGGCCAGGTGTTTTACCTGAGGCTGCTGCCAGGATGCACTCTGATGAAGCAGTAATGGGGGGGCAGTGGAGGTGGAGACAGGGGAATACTACACATGCGGACCGTCCCTGCAGGCAGGCACCCACCTGAGTGGCTGTCAGGGCTGGAACAGAGCAGCCAGGCAGGGCAGGTTTGGGGGGGAGCTGGGGTGTGGCAGGTTTGTGCGCACGGATGGTGGGGTGGGGGGGTGATGGGGTCTGAGACAGCCCTGGTTTCTTGGGCGGGATGGGTGGGGGATTTCCACGATCCACCCTCAGGCCAGGCCGGCCATGGAGGGGAGGGGCCTCAGAGGACAACGGCCGGCCAGGCCGTGGGGCGCCCCCTGCTGTTGGGCTGGTGAAGCGGGACAGGGCTTGTGTAACTGTTTGCCGAGCCTGCTGCTTGCTTGCCAGGCTGTCCCGGCTAGAGGGGGACAGGTCACGGGATGGGGGGCTCAGGGCCATTCCGTTATGCTCCTTTTCTGTAGATGGCGGCTGGAATTTGCAGCGGGCAGCCTGGACACGCGAGCTGATGCTGGGGGCTTGGGCAGAGCAGGGGAAGGGAGAGAGGCCTGGCGAAGCGTCGGGCACTGGGGGGCCGTTCTCTGAGGGGACCAGACTCCGCATGGAGGCTTTTCCAAGGCTGGTACTGGTATGGCTGGTGGGGGTGGGTTTAGTGGGGAGGGTTGCCAGGGGTTCAGTTTGACACTGCATCACTCGACAGGTCACCAGGTCTGTTCCCACTGCAATGGAGATTCTGGACCTGCAGGGCGGGGCTGTATCTGTCGTGGGAGTGGCTGCAGTAGAAGAGGGTGGGGCTGTATCTGTGGTGGGAGTGGCTGGGGCATCTTTCTCAGTCTGCAGCATCAGAATTTCCATGCGCAGCTCTGCACACCGTGCCTCCTCCCGGCCCAGACGGGCACGCAGCTGCTCTCGCTCTGTGTCCAGCTCCGCCAGCTGCTTCTCCATCTGAGCCTCCATCTGCTGCCCCTTCTCCCGCTCCACCCGTAGCTCCTCCCCCAGCTGGCTTGAGGCTCGCCCCTTCTCCGCAAGCTGGGCGGATACTTCCTGCAGCCGCTGCCCTGCCTCCAACACGCGCTCAGCCAGCTGCTTGCACTCATTTACCAACATGGCCACAGTGAGCTTGTGCTTCTCACGCTCCTCCTGCAGCTGCGCAGACAGCTTCCCCTGCTCCTGTCCTAGGCCTTGCAGCTCTGCATTCTCCAGCTGCAGCTGCACACCCAGAGGGAAAAAAGTTATTTACTTAAACATGATCTGTGAGGCTTCTGATGGGGTGGAGATACATATATGCCTAGGATTGGATGGGATGTGGGGTGGGCGGTCCCTACCTTCTTTTGTTGAGCATCTGCAGTGGTGAGCTGGGTGGCCATCCTGTCCTGCATCTTCCTGCAGTGTGCCATGACAGTCTCCAGCACAGAGAGAGGGCTAGCACACACCGGCTGTTCCAGCTCCCCGCCACCAGGTTGAAGGTCCCGCTGCAGGGCCAAAAATGGGTCTGCCAGCCGGTACAGCCCATAGCGCTCCTGGAGAAATGCATCTTTCTTACGAGCCTGAGGAGACAATTACAGTGTGTCATTGTTTATGGTCTCACTTTCCAGCATGTCATTGGTCACTGGCCATGTGCTGTGAAGCACCCAGGGCTCATGGCTCAGTGGTGTGGCTCACAGCTAGCCAACAGCTAGAGCTCTACAGCCATGGGCTGATCCTGTGCTATTGAGCTACAGTAGTAATCCTGTGCTATTCTTAACTGGGCTGATCCTGTGTTATTGTGCTACAGTAGTAATCCTGTGCTTTTCTTAACTGGGCTGATCCTGTGTTATTGTGCTACAGTAGTAATCCTGTGCTTTTCTTAACTGGGCTGATCCTGTGTTATTGCGCTACAGTAGTAATCCTGTGCTATTCTTAACTGGGCTGATCCTGTGTTATTGTGCTACAGTAGTAATCCTGTGCTATTCTAAACTAGGCTGATCCTGTGCAATAGCAGTAATCCTATGTTATTCTAGACTGGGCCGATCTTGTGCTATAGTATAAAACTGGATGTCGTACTCAGCCTACGCAATTGCACAGATCTCATTTTTCACCGCAGAAGTCTAATCCTGTTCTACAGTACTAACACTGTGCTTTGCTAATAATCCTGTATTTTACAGCACTGAGCTAATTTTAAATTACACTGTGCAGCTGTAAACCTATCGTGCTGATTCTCAAAGAGACTGACAGCACCTCACAATAACACAAATAACACACCCCATTAATTAGTTAATAAGACACACAATAACACACCCCACTGTAATGCTGACACCACAGTATCACATCCTTTAGTTATGTGTGAGTTCTTTGGGAGCTGAATAGGCAGACCCTGAATGTGCATACACACACACACACACACACACAGCACAAACACACACACACACAGCACACACACAAACACACACACAGCACATACACACACACACAGCACACAGAACGCACACATCTCACACACACACAGCACACAGAACGCACACATCACACACACACACAGCACACAGAACGCACACACACACACATAGAACGCACACAGAATGCACACACACACATACACACAACACACAGAAGGCACACACACACATAGAACGCACACACATACACACATTGCACAGAGCACGCAGAGTGTGCACACACACACTCATCACACACAGAACATACATCACACACACACATCACACACAGCACACTGAACGCACATCACACACACACACACACACACACACACACATACACAAACCCACACACAACATACAGAACACACACACACCCACACACAGCATACAACATGCGTGCGCACACACAAACACACAAAAACCCACACACAGCACGAGTGCACACACACACACACAAACACAGCACGCACACACACTGCACACACACACACACACACACAAACACAGCACGCACACACAAAGTGCACACACACACGCAAACCCACACACAGGACGCGCACACACACACAGCACATACACACACACAGCACACACACACAAACACAGCACATACACACACACAGCACACACAAACACAGCATGAACACACACACACAAAAACACCACGCTCACACACAGTGCACACACACACAGCACATACACACACACAAACACAGCATGCACACACACACACACAGCAAACATGCACACAAACACAGCACGCACACACACACAAACACACACACAGCACATACACACACACAACGCACAGAAACAACATGCACACACACAGCGCACACACACAGCACGCACACACACAGCGCACAGACACAACACGCACACATTGCCCCCTCTCACCAGCTAATCCCAAAGCGCACACGCATGCTCTCCAAAAGACACTACATTATTTTTGAACATGCTACATGAACTATAAATACATAACATCCTGCAGAGAAATATTTTGATTACTTTAAACAGGAACCTCACATTGAACTTTTATTTGGAAATCTCTCCACCAATGATATGTAAAAATACACTTGAAATACCTACCTGACCAGTGTGTCTGGTTGACCTGTTAAGTAAAAGGATCGTTTGGTTGAGCATACCATAGAGACCCATGTAAACTGGCCATTAACCACCCTGTCTGTCTGGCCTTGTATGAAACCAGCTGGACTGATCATTATCACCTAACCCCGGTGAGGCCATGTTACAATGACAAAATGATACAAAAAACATTTGTAAAAGTAGCAAAAAGCAACAGTATTTGCTTAAAGACTGACTTTGAGATTGACACACTCTGAAGTGAAATGTAATCTCACATGCCTGTGAAGTCATGTTCTTATGACTATGTCCAATGTCCCCAGCTCACAGGAGGGGAAATACATGCATATTAGTACTGAATTAACCTTTACCCAGCTCACTGTCTTTTTTAGTTTGTGCAATATCAGGGAGATCTAGAGAAAGTGAACTCCTTTGAAAGTGTTAGGAACTGTGCCATATTTTACTTTGCTGTAGATTGAGCTGCCCTCCTTTGCTTCCTTATGCATAATTATTGTCATAAGTTTTTTTTTTTACCACAATAACTTTTGTTCTTGGACATGAGCGACAGTTCCTCTTCTAAATCAGCATTCACGCTGGAACACCAGTGAGGAAATCACAGAAAGGAAGCCAGCAGAAATGTTTATCCTTGTTGGATAGTCTGTGTATGACATTGGCAAGTATCAGGACAATTCAATTCTCTTAACCATTGACCCGTCTTAATTAACAGATAGTTGCCAATTTAAGTGCCTTGTCTCGAAGTTTTGGTAACAGTCTGCAGTTGTGCAAATTTGTAAAATGCTGGTGGACCAACAGCTTTGCTGTTAGCGTGCCACAGCTGGCGATGCATTTTCAAACACAAGTCTGCGACATTAAATTTGTTTCAGCCTGCAGTGACAGTGCACACTGTTAATATTACAGATAAATGTCCGACCCTTCAGGCTTTTCAACACACTACACTCAAATGGCAAAATCCAACACTCATTTTGTCCAATAAGGTGGCACTTCCAATGCTTATTTTGAAGAATAAAGTAGCATGTCAAAGCCAGCTGTAAGCTCTCTGAGCATGTATCCAGTTCCCTTGCATGTTTTGTAGAGATGTGCCATAGCAACTGTGCCATAGCAACATGTGAGAATCCTGCTAGGCTGATGTGTCCAACCAGCCGTGAAACTTTAAAAATGCCAGCTGTGTTACATAATCCTGTCAGCTTCCAGCACAAGGAATTCCAATGCTATTTTTAGCTTGGATATGATGCAGCTGCTTTGCGGCCTGTGCTGAAGAAGGCCACTGAAATACACACATCCTGATAAAGCCTGCTGAATTTAGCATGTTAAGAATGAGAAATGTGAAGCTACCCCTAACCAAGCCATATCACTGGACCACACAAATAACCACAAGTTTCCTCTGATGTTTTGGGTTGTTTATGATAGTTGGTCAGAAGCTGTGAGCCAAAAGCCTAAAGCAAATTTGGGGGGTTCAGTCAGACAGCAGTTCTAAAGCACAGCTGTTGCAGAAACATCTAACTGGTGCAAAGCAGGAGAGCTGCAAGGATGGCTGCATGCACAGGCTACTGGCTGATTAGTGTACAGTCTGTGTGCAGTCAGCATATGAAGAGTGTTTGGTCAGTGAGTGGTCAGTGTCCAGTCAGAGTGTGGTCAGTCACTTACCTTCAGAGCCTCGATGACCAGATCACGAGCCTCCAGTTCCCCCTCCATGATACTGAACAGAGTCAGGAGCTCCGTCTTGCTCAGAGTGTCCATGTTCAACTCACATTTCTGCAATAAACACACAACATTAAAGTAATGTTATTGCAATGCAAACACAATGTTAAACTAATTTCTACAGCAAAATCACAATATTACACATGCATTTCTGAAATGTATGCATAATTTTAAACTCACATTTCAGCAATGCAAAAGTAACACTAGTTCTCCAATCAATCACATATTTCTCCAACCAATTTGACCAGTAAGATAATAGGTGATCAGACTGATGATGACTTTGGATCTCATAGAAATTCACACTTGTTGTATGAATCATTTTAATTACCCATGAGAACCCCAAATGATGGATGTACTACCCTCATTAAATTTTGACCATAGTGACAACCAGGACAGCAGAGCAAATGATAAAACCTTTAAAAATGTCATTTAAAAACAGAGCTGTAACACATGCACAATTGCATGTTAATATCCAGTGAATTTCACAATACACAATCTTACCCTAATCAGATTTAATTATGAATTAATAATTTATAACAGAAAAAAGTAGGTGCATTAGAACATACACATGGTATACTGTGCTGTGGATGATGTCCCCAGCTGATAAATAAAACCTGTTTTCGATAACAGCCATTTCTCACAGCAATGGAAAGGAGCTCCACTACAGAGAACTTCACTGAGACACCATTAAGCTCAAAAACCATTAACAAGCTAATCATGATTCTGACTGTGTAAGAGGTATCTTCTCAGAATAAACTGACCAATCCAGTTTGAGTCCAAATTTAAATGCTTCTGCAGTAGAACATTATTGAAGAATGTTGGAGAATCAGCACACTGGCTGAGCAAAAGAAGAAAATGGCATTTAAGAGCACAAATCACTGCAATACAGAAGCCTTTGTGTCCCATTTTATATAGGTTCTTGTTTCTGTCAAGGCCCTCATTCTCTAGATCTCATCATCCAAGCAACATCAAAACCCATGACAGCAGGAGGATGAAAGAGTCTGGGTCTCTCTCTTCAGCTCAATACAATGTGATTTGTCATAACTTAGAAGACATTAATTATACACATTTCTGTTTACAAATTACTTCCATGGGTTTTATCAGCAACAGCCAACTGTGTGGTGCACTAAGCAGGAGGCAGGAGGAACCAGTCTTCTCTTACTCTTATTCTGGAGCACAATAAATAAGCCAAGAGGACTGAATCTTGGTCAACTTTACTATATAATTCATTGTTGCTGAATAGGTATGCATAGGCATCCATGACCAATCTAAAAATCCCTAGCATCCTTAGGAACTTACTTTATTTTCTTTATTAACGTAATGAAGCTTTGAGTTGGAGAGATTATCAGAGTTTTTCAACTGGTGAAAAGACAGTCCACTTTATCTACACATCTGACCACTGTGCAATGGATAGATATCAGCAAGTTATTTATCCTTTTTCCACATATTGATTAAAAGTTTTTTTTTTAAATTTTACTATTGCTTGTGTAACCCATTTAAATGCATCAGTGTGATTGATGCAAAAGGCATGTGATGTCAGGGGTCTCCCCAGAATGTTTTTAGAGGTGTGCATCACTTCTTCCAGATCTGCAAGTGGATTATTCAATATAATGTATGTTTTTCCAAAGACTGTTGCATTGCATGGACTGTGCAATAAAACAGCAAATTTGCATGTGTTTTTCAGGTGTGTGTCATGAGTGTTGGACAGCCTCTTATAGTATAAATGACTGTAGGATCTCAGAGTGTTGGACAATCTCTTATAGTATAAATGACTGCAGGATCTCAGAGTGTTGGACAATCTCTTATAGTATAAATGACTGCAGGATCTCAGAGTGTTGGACAATCTCTTATAGTATAAATGACTGCAGGATCTCAGAGTGTTGGACAATCTCTTATAGTATAAATGACTGCAGGATCTCAGAGTGTTGGACAATCTCTTATAGTATAAATGACTGCAGGATCTCAGAGTGTTGGAAAATCTCTTATAGTATAAATGACTGTAGGATCTCAGAGTGTTGGACAATCTCTTATAGTATAAATGACTGCAGGATCTCAGAGAGTTGGACAATCTCTTATAGTATAAATGACTGTAGGATCTCAGAGTGTTGGACAATCTCTTATAGTATAAATGACTGCGGGATCTTACAGTGTTGGACAATCTCTTATAGTATAAATGACTGCAGGATCTCAGAGTGTTGGACAATCTCTTATAGTATAAATGACTGTAGGATCTCAGAGTGTTGGACAATCTCTTATAGTATAAATGACTGCAGGATCTCAGAGTGTTGGACAATCTCTTATAGTATAAATGACTGCGGGATCTTACAGTGTTGGACAATCTCTTATAGTATAAATGACTGTAGGATCTCAGAGTGTTGGACAATCTCTTATAGTATAAATGACTGTAGGATCTCAGAGTGTTGGACAATCTCTTATAGTATAAATGACTGCAGGATCTCAGAGTGTCGGAAAATCTCTTATAGTATAAATGACTGTGGGATCTTAGAGTGTTGGACAGCCTCTTGTAGTATAGCTCTCTTCACTCTTCTTCTGGTAATCTGAGGCTTTTTTGCACCATGGTTAGGTTATTTGGGTTTTGCCGATCCACTCTTCTCTCTGCCACTCACAACCCCCCCCCACCCCCAAGGCCTCGTAATCACAGCAAACTCCATATAACACACCAATGCTTATTCGTTATTTTTCAATGTGATGGATGAATTCTGAACAATGACAAAGAATAACGTTCCAAATGTTAATAAATATGTGATCATGCTGCCTCTTTCAGAAGGCTGGTCCGAGGCAGTATGAGAACAGTCTTGTATCAGCATCTTAAATTCTTCCAGTACTCAAGCTCTCAGAGGTCAAACCAAAGCCCATTTCATTCAGCTCCCAAAGTGTTAATCACCAGAAGAGCCTCTGACAGTAGACCTTCTACAACACTGACAGCAAGACAAACAGATCTGCTCAACACTTAGCAAGGAAAGACCAGCAGAGGTGCTCAAGACTGAGAAAGAGACCAACACCGGAGATAAGGCCCAGGTTTGTGGAATTTACCAGGAATATGCTCCAGTTGTGCTGTGTCCACAATGAGATCACCCGCAGACAAACATGGGACGAACAGTACTAGGATGGAAAGAGCAACACTGGGACAAGAATAAGGTAGAGCTGATTTTGCCACTAAGAATAAGCTTGGGCCTCTATGTTATATGGAGTATTCTTTCACTCAAATTTAACTGGGTAACTGAATACTCTGAAGAACACTTTGTGAATGACATTAAGATTAAAAACAGGTATCTAGCAATCGGTGCCCCTTACTCCTCCCCACCCTGCCAAAAATATAGCACCTGTCTCAGAGGAGGCCAGCCAGGTAGATCTCCAATACAGCCAGATCCAGCGAGCGCTGCCAGTGGCACGCATGGTTGCAGGACAGAGCGACAGGCACGCAACCAAAAGGCTGCTGATTAATTCATTATCTTACGCGGGGAGCCAGCGAGCTCTGCGTTACAACCCAACAAATCTACCGATGGGCAAACGGGAAACCCTATGCACCCGGAAGGAAAAAAAAAAAAAAAAAAAAACAGAACACACACACGAGCTGAATTCAGTAGCTCAACATGATTGAGTGGGTGCGTGGACATTTTGCTAAATCTATGACATAATATCACATGAACTTGACGCGTTAGTTTAATCAAACAATCGAATGTAGCTCCAGCCTACACGGGAACACTCCCTCGAACTGTTCCAAATGTATTAGATTGCATTGGGCGGAAATTCTGATTATTGCTTCTGGTCGAATATTTAACTGCTCCGCATCTCGGTTTTCAACAGTCGGGAGAGTACGGAAAATCATTATGAAAAGAGCCAATGCAGTAATTTTCATCACATGTTTTCTATATTTTAAACGAAATCAGCCATTTGCGTACATCAACCGAGCAAGAAAGTGGGAAAAGCAGTCGTAAACAACGAAATGTCGTTCCTTACAAAAGGTACCAACGGTATATACGCCAATTTTCTGCTTCAGTATATTAAAATAGCTGTTTAGCTATTCCCACTTCGTGCGTTTACACATTGGGAATTAAGATAATAATGATGCATTCCTGGTACATTTCCTATACATCTTACTCTATCAGGCTTACAGTATACGTCACGCTATATACATTGTCATGACGTTTAAAATATACAACTACGGTTTAACACTCTGTTTATCAAATCCTCAACCCCATGTATCTGAAAATACATAGCAACTGACCGAGACATTCACACCTCACACCACAACACCAAAAATGGCAAATAAGAGAACGAAACTACATATTGGTAAGAATGATTGTTTAGACATAGAAATACCTAGTTTCACACACACACACACACACACACACACACACACACACACACACACACACACACACACACACACACGTGTGTGTATACGTACGTATTTGTGTTTGTGTGTGGGTATATATATATATATACACACACATACATACATACATACTACATGATATTGGAGACGTCATACAACTCTCAGTTGTGTGCTCTTACTTGACAGATATCACCCCTGTATTCCAAGAAGCTGAAAGATATCACCCCTGTATCCCAAGAAGCAACCAATGACCAGTGAGTGTGGCATGATATGCGCGCTCTCTGTCCTTAAGTAACACCTATACCCCATAACCTAGACATAAATCAATATCATTTGTGCTCCATCCTTAGCTCGACATGTCTTACCACTCGGATGCTTCCAGCTGTTGCCAGCGTTTGAATTGGGGGAGGTTGCTCGCCACCCGCTCCGTCCGTCGCCATCTTCTAACTGTAGCGATCTGGTGAAGTGAGTGCACCACTCAGCTCAAAAACAGAAAATTCGACACAGCCTTAACTGTCGAATTGCTGGATGTAAATTGAGAGGAGTAATGTCAATGTGGCTCTAAGCCACCGGGCAACTCTGAGGCACTCACGCACAGTGGAACTGTCCAGCCAAATACTCAAGTGCATCAACTGCTTCCCTAATCCCCGTGCACACTCCACCAATACAGATACCACGTTCCTTGTCCTGTTCCCTCACAATCTCGGCTGTAATAACACAATCTGTAAAGACAAGGCAAATCGTTTGAGATGTCTGTACACTTTGCCTGACAGTAAGAATCATTGTAATATTATAAGGGAAATATACAGGATAATAGTGGCGCATGTATTCAACAGACGTTTTCCCAGGGGTCAGTACTAAAACCACTGATGTTCAGCTAAATTTTGCAATATCTACACTCAGTGGTTATTTTAGTCGAATCGCCCGTTTACTCTTCAACAGAAAGTAGTTGCATTTACATACAGGGCGAATGGGTTGTAAACGAAACCGCTTTAATTGTGTTAATAATGCTGGTCACGATTTCCTTGTTACATCATGTCCGCTTTGAGGGTAGGCTATCATTCTGCACAGCTGTGGACCACAGGCACGAGCGCATCTGTTTATTCGTGCTAGCTTGAGTCAACGACACCACCTGAGCTCAGCAATGGCCCAAAGTATATCGGAATCCTGCCTCTTGTTTTAACCCCTGCCTCTCCCTCTCTACCCTCATGAATTATCCATCGTAACGTATGGTTTGACCCTAACTGACATTTGCTACAGTATCTCCATGTTTCCCATCGTTGTTGCACGCGACAGACCCAATGGATTTGTGAGTGGAGCTTTCTTACATTGGTATATTTCAGAAGGATTATCCTGCACCATGAACTCGAGATGTGGCCACATCAGGACACTGCTGCGTGGCCCTTACTACACGTCTTTGAATAGATTTTTGGGTCAGTTTGAGAATTAAATACATCCAGATTTAATACGCCTGCACCAGGCACGCGAAAATGTCTGATTCAGTGCAATGATGCTTAAGATACACGTGTTACACGCTGTGATACAATTACCTCATCTCATATTGCTACCTGTGCCATTACGTGTATAACAGAATGTGTCAATGTCACTAGATGTGTCGAGTCCAGGTCAGAGAATTTCACAGCACCTGAGTGCTAGAAATGTAAACGTTGCCTCTACGATCACTACTACAGAATAATTATTGACATAACGTCAAAGGTCCCGTCACTGGTAATATGATCAACCTTATCTGAGGTGTGACTGCCATCCAAAGCCCGCACCAGCCGCGCATGGAGAAACTGGGAAACATGGACGCAAGATTCATTCTCATCGGTCTAAGAAAGGAGCTACCGCATACCCTGATGACTGCAACACGTATAGTATGGCGGACTTGCACTCAAAAGCCTCAATGACAAATTCATTATCTGCCATTCTCATTAAACTGCTGTTTGGTGTTTCTGCTAACATGGTTTAGCCTTGTAGATGGGAAAACATAAAAGATAAAATATAATTTTCCCAATATAATGCAGCTGGAATACACGCTAGATCCAGGAAATGATGTGCGGGTGAAACTGACGGGCCTTCAGCTTTGTCTGGATAAAGTATGCTATATAAACGTGTACAGACAGCGACTCCAATAGAAGTCAATGGAGACAACTTCAGAACCAGGAATGTATTTTGCATTCTTTGCAAGCTCAAAGAAAAAGATATAAAGCATTGAACGTATTGAACAAGTTACTTGAAAGCCCTCCCCCATCCTTCCCCATTTCTAGCTGAGCTTTCCACTCCGCAAAAAACGTATCTACTTTGGGTGCATAATTTTTTCATGCGATTCATTATGTTACAAACTTTTCGACAGCAGTGATTAATGCCGAGATTTTGTCATTGCATATATAATTCATGATTGATATAGAATGCATTATTTCGATATAGTCTACATCACGAAATTGTTGTATTTTGGCTAATGTCTATACGAATATGATTTCAATAAAGACACTTATGGATGTGCAGTCTAGTATACTGCAATATATTTAAATATATTATGAAGATAATTGAGAGATAGCCTTTTTACAGTAATGTATGCTGTTAGAGAATTAAGATTAATCGATGTGAAGAAGATTGCTGTAAGGTTATTGTTGACTGTTTCATTTCATAGCCAAGGATATAAAGGGTGAAAACAATTTTACGCTTACTCAGATTAAAGTTGGAAAGCAGTTGCATAACAATGTTGTAATAGACTCACAAACAAACACCATGGACTTGTTTCAGCACACAGCCTTCCTCAGCACTAAGTCGTGCCTGTGCTATTTTTTTTTCTATGATATCGTATTAAAATATTTCAGTCCAACTTATCCAACTATCTTATTTCAATCCAGCACCTTATCGTTTCTTGTCGTAGGTGGCTATACTGTTTTTTTTTTTTTGGTCTTTTCACATATCTACACTTACAGGATTACATAGGTTGAAGCTGTATATCAACAAATCAAAACGTCTTAGTACTAGCCAAGACTGAGGTTTTTTCCTCTTGTCTTCTCACTAATGTGAAAGTAAATCTCACCGGTTGCACATAATCAAAACTAGCATGAACGCATTTCAAACACCATTTCCATGTATGTATGACTTGTGTACTTAACATTTACAATGACCAATATTGTAATAAACTCCTACTCAACAGGCACAGCGTCATCCAAGCCTCCCCACACTCGCTATTTCCTTTGCATTTTAGTTGGCAAGTATAAATTACACCCACTATCTTCTTAAATAAACGTCACAATGCTATACTTAAATGTTCCTAATTAGTATTTAAAATTATTAACCACAAAAAGTCATAGTGAACACACACATGATATTGAATTAAATTGAACATAATATGAGAGGTGGAGGACAGACCATTAACAGAGAGAATCTATAAACTATATGTACAAAACGATTCTAGCCCACTCATCCTACTCAATATTTACTCAGTATTGTAAAAATATTTTATGTTCATTTTAGAGAAGCTGCTTAAATTTTGCCATTACTGCTATCAGCATTTTTCTTTTGATTGTACGTTCCTGATACCCTGGGTTCTAATACTGTAATCCTGGTGAAAGCGTGATATCAAAATTCGCATGCTGATGGCATTATTATTTATGATGTTTAGGCCATGCATTATGTGCAGTAAAATTCCTCTGTTGAGTCAATACCACCACAACTAACATGACATCAGGCTGTAGGCCATGGCTGTAGCACTACCACTTTTAATTGGAATGTGATGTGTGTTCTCCGCTCCTCTATGAATAATAGACAGGATGTACAGCATGAAAGTCATTATAATGGGACAGAGGGAAGGAGCAGAGCAGCCTAGCTGGGCTGTGATAGGAGGCCTCTCAGAGTGCATTCAGTGGGCCTTGGCTGCTGCTCTGGTCTTGGCTGGGGGTGACTGCTTCATTGTTGGCAGTGGCGCTCGCAGTGCTCTGCTGTTTAGAGGCCTAGGCTGTCCCACACAAGGCCTCTCTAGAGAGCTCTGGCCAGGGAGAGTGATCCCCAGATACTGTGTGTGCTCCAGGCCTGGGGACACAGAGGTGCTGATAATGATCCAGCCCAGGAAGGGGGTGGGAGTGAGGCTAGTCTCTTCCTGTTGACTGCATGAAGAGACACAGATCGCTTATTCACCCTCCTATCCCCCATCCCCCAGACCCCCATCCCCCAGACCCGTACCCTCAGATTGTCACACACAGCACAGAGAGGACAATCACAGGCCTTCAGTTCTGCCGGCATGGCTTCCTGCAGCTGGCTCTGTGATGGTTTACTGAAACCTCCGGAGTTTCCTCTTGGGACCTGATGAGAAGAAACACAGCCATAAAACATACCCTAGTAAAATTAACCCCATTAAAGAAACATTCTAACCCCAGTAAAATGATAATAGTAAAACAAATCATTTTTACCCCAGTAAAATTGTATGTATTTATTCTGGAGTAAGTATAACGGAATATATTTTGTCTATACTACACTATGTGCATACATGTATCAATGCGAAATAGATGACTTTGTTACAAATTAGTTAAAAGCCTGAAAAAATGTGGTCCTGTGTGTAAATACATGGGCATAGATGCGTACGGTTTGAATTATTGTACAATTTCAATATTTGATTTCAACATTTATTGTTGTTTATGGTGGGATTTTTTTTTGACCATTGTCATATTTGTGCCGACTACTGTTACTTGCCTTCAATCACTATTATCTCTGCAGAGAAACATTTCTATTCTCTGTGTCAATGACAAAAAAGTCCCAGTCTGTACCATCTACAGTATTTAGGATGAAATGCATTGTTGTGTTTGTGAATACTAACACTGATAACACTGATACTGGGTAGTAGGATTAGCATGTTATTGTAGTTTTGGGTGTAGGAGTTATTGGGGTTTGGGGTCAATCTGGGCAGAGCACACAGCTGCAAAGTGAGCCTGCATTAATTTCATAATCAGTTAACAGACTGTATTAGATATTTCTGAACAAATCTCTGTTCTTGTGACAGCTCACTTTGCTGAACAGCAGGCAAGTGCTAGCCAGTTGTCTATGACAGAGGCAATCCTTCAGTGATTTGGAACAGCATGTTGGGACAACACAATCCTCCAGATGACAGATTTCAGCCTGGTTGCCATGTGAACAGGAATCCGATGGAAACCAGCTGCACAGCAGCTACATCATTGCTGATCACATTCAAATATCTGTGACACACAGACATGCTGGGGGCAGTCACACAATTTGCAGTAGTGTTGGATCGGTACCAAAATTTTTGATTTCACTTTCAATACCGGCTTTGGTACTGTGGTATCGATACTAAATAGTGTTCACACATAGCATTTTTTTCCCAAATGCCACCGCCTTTGTTACATGGAATCCAATGGGAAGCAGCCGCTGTTTAAAAAGTGCTGCTTCTGGCTGCTTTTTTTGGCAGAACAGATGCACTTTCGAAGTTCAAAAAAGTTCAACTTTTCAAAAAAGCACTGAGTGACTTCAACCACTTTTTTGTCAAAGATGGAGAGAAACAAGATTGCAAGATTGAGATATTAGTATTGTTGGTGAATATAAGTAGCAAATAACTAGCAATATATGACACGTCAACATAAAGAAGCTAGTTAGCTATGTAGTTTTCTATCAAATAGTTAAATGTGTTGTTAAAAAGTTAGTGGTGTGGAACCATTTTAAAATTTTGGTATCACTGTAGTTTTAAAATACCAGTATACCAGTGCACATTAAGTCACCCTCTCCTGATCCATTCCCGTATCTCAACCCCAAGCAATAATACTCAATAAATGTAGAACTCATTTGTGACTCCCAAAACCACCTTTTGAATGTGGTCTCCCACTTCCCAGGAGGAACACACGACTCCATTTTACAAAACAGTTCTGTGGGTATGCACCTCAAACAAGGAGCTTCTGGAGACGCATGGCTCATTGGTACACATTTTTGAGTAATTATAAATCCCAGCAACAGTGGGCTTCTATTCCTATAATAACTTGTTATATTAGGAGATTGGCGATATGCCCTGACCCCTGGTTAATGACACCACTCACCATCCCTCAGACTCACCAAGAGGTGTCCTTCAATCAGCAGCACGCACACACTCGCTCCACCATCGAGCGCACCATTGGCAACTTCACCTCCCCTTCAGCCCTCATAACAACAAGAGGATGTGCGTCCCAACCCACTCCTGCGACTGGACAACAGACTAGCTGTCCAAGTTCAACAGTAATTAATTGCTTATTAGTAGATAAATGCTTTCAAATTAATTAGACTTTTACAGTGAGATTATTTATAGTTTACAATTAATCTCAAGAAAGAGACACATCACTTAAAAAAAAGTCAAACAGGTTTCAGTGCATATCTTCATTTTTTTAAACTTGTATTAATTTCTTTAAGTGTCTCAGAGATTGTGGCCAGTGTTCATGCGATCCATGTAAGTGTTTGGGCATTCTTGACTTCTCAAATTTTCCATTTCTATTTGTGAGTTCTGTGTGTGCACACAGCCCTGCAGTCTCATGCCCTCTTATGGGGATTGGCAGCGCGTTTACCTATGCTAATTAGGAGAAACTGGCACGCGCTTTCAATTTACGAGGACAATGGGATTAATCATTATAAGAACACAAGTGCGAACAATTCTGTGGTGTACGAACGCTTCATGAATCTGACGTAGACATTTCTTAGGACCTTTCTCAAGAAAAAATTTAAGAAAAAACTTAGGAAGATGTTGGTGAATGAGGCCCATTGTCCCTAATCCACCAAAACAAGCTGTGTATGTGCTATCTCAGGACGCACAGTGAAGCTGACAAAAGAGACCACTTTCAAACAGTATCAGCTGCTGCAAAGTAGCAGATAAACAACATGAAGAAATTAAGTCCACACATTACAACTGCTGCTCCCAAAACAAGAATTTACTTTTCACAGTATGCTCTCTTTCACTGAATACTCAGGCTGACAGTAGAAGCACCCGCACCACCTGCCATTACAATCACTTTCACAGATCCACTACAGTATGAGTCACTCACACAGAGCCACTGCAGTATGAGTCATTCACACAGAGCCACTGCAGTATGAGTCACTCACACAGAGCCACTGAAGTATGAGTCATTCACACAGAGCCACTGCAGTATGAGTCACTCACACAGATCCACTGCAGTATGAGTCACTCACACAGAGCCACTGCAGTATGAGTCATTCACACAGAGCCACTGCAGTATGAGTCACTCACACAGATCCACTGCAGTATGAGTCATTCACAGAGAGCCACTGCAGTATGAGTCATTCACACAGAGCCACTGCAGTATGAGTCACTCACACAGAGCCACTGCAGTATGAGTCACTCACACAGAGCCACTGCAGTATGAGTCATTCACACAGAGCCACTGCAGAATGAGTCATTCACACAGAGCCACTGCAGTATGAGTCACTCACACAGATCCACTGCAGTATGAGTCATTCACACAGAGCCACTGCAGTATGAGTCACTCACACAGAGCCACTGCAGTATGAGTCATTCACACAGAGCCACTGCAGAATGAGTCATTCACACAGAGCCACTGCAGTATGAGTCACTCACACAGAGGCACTGCAGTAAGAGTCACTCACACAGAGCCGAAAGTGTGGAGAGTGAGACATGGTCCTTTTCCTGCTTTCCTCTCTGTGTGTCTCCATAGTAATGCCCACAGGCATACAGGGAGCTATAAACACATTGCCATGCAGTTATGAAATTGATAACTGCCTTTTTGAAATGTATACCGTCTTTTTAAAGAGACCAAATAACCACAAGACTCAGGAGCGTGAGTAATTTTCAGCTGCACTCTTTCTGTTTGACTGCAATGATGTCAAAAATGTGTGAAGTCATTTTTCAAACTACAAAAAATCACTCTGGGCTGCTTGCGTAAAATTAAATATAAATTCATATAAGTCACATTCAGAGCATATCTATATGTGTAACTCACTGTTACACTGTAATCCTATTTTAAAAGAGGAGAGAGAAATATCCTGCCTAACATTCCTGATAGAGCTGCAGAAAGAGGTAAGCAATCGTATTGGTTCCAAACTGTCTCAGCTTATATTTCATTGGTTCTGATGAATGAAGTTTAATGCATGCACCCCTCCCATTCCCTTGCACTTCTGAGTCCATAGTAGGTAGTGATGACTGGGGGATGACTGTCAGATTGATGATGCAACCTCTAGATCAGTAGTCCTCACTCCAGACCTCACTCCATATCCGCAGTACGTGTTAGTTTTCACCTGAAATTCCACAACAAATTCAAAAGCAAGTAATCGGGTTAGGAGAGTCAGCTGTTTAAACAACTGTGTTAATTGGTCATGAGGTGCTGAACTAGTACACAATAGCCCTGGGGGACCAGGAGCAAACACCTCTTATCGTGACGCACTAGGGCTACTGTGACACTCAATGGAATGTTTGGGTACTGCAACCGAATGTACTTTCCCAGACTTAATATAAGTAACTAGACAATCAGAACAAAAAAATCACTTGCAAACAGAACATCTGCTCACAAAATGCTATTTAGTTGACCATAAGCTCAACGGCACCGGCATTCAGAAACGCATGCAGCCAGAGGGATAACGTGATTAATTAAGATTAAATAATACAGTGACTGAACCATACTTGGTTACAAGCACATGTCACACAGTTCAATCCTTTGTCATTTTAGCAGTGTAAGTAAAATAACTTTAATAAAGTTAGATAACACAATTAGTCTGCAGTAAGATAGCCAACTTTACCAAACCCTAACTGCCCTCATATTAGTTTAAGGATGTTAGAGGATTATTAGAGTTTATTTAGAATCTTCCGTTTTTGTGGCAAAAAATGAAATGATAGCTAAATGATAGTTCATAATAACTAAAACGCGAACGAAACGTTCAAATCTACAATTCCTATTACCGCTGAACTAATAGGGTAAACGCTATCGGTAAACGCATTTAGAAGCGAGGGTAAACGGCATTTACCTTCCGCCATCTCAAAACTTACAAACTTGGATCAAGCGGTGTTTAAAAGACGTAACTCCCTACTGACCCAATACGTTACATTCAGTCAAAATTAGCTTGGTAGATAAGTTACATGTAAAACAAACATAGCCAGCAAAGCAGTCTCTAAATAGTATAGTATATTATCCAACTAACACTGCATATCTAGTTATAAAACAAAACCAGAACTATGGCAGTAATGATAGCTGTGGACAAGAAACGCATTAGTTATCTTGCTGCCAGCGATAGGGATTTCACTTTACCTCTCCAGAATAAATACAGCCAGCTCCACGTCTGCCCGTAATCTCCTTCTCTTCGTAATCTCGCACTGCTCTTCATTTGAAAACCCTCACCCATATTCACTCTTGTCTTGCTCCGGGATTTGCTGCAACACCTGTGTGCCCGAGTTTTCTTGCTCTTTGGCTTCATGTCGGAATGGCCATGGAAATTTAGGTTGGCCCAAGCAAGCTTCTATTTCTTGAAAAAGGATGATACAAGGTTTACCAATCTCATGTCTGTAATTACAGAGGGACCCCACAAACAAAACAGTCAGAATATTACTATGTTCATGTGATTCATTTCTTTTGCTCCTGTTTAGGCCTAGTGCTAAAACATGTTTATAGGAGCACAGAGTCAAGTGAAATACCACAACAACATAATATAGGTTATCTGGGATGAACAATATTTCAAAGTCCAAAATGCTTCAACAGGCAGCACTGTCAGCACCACTAACGGCCCACACCACCCCACAAAAAATCAGTCGTATGGGCAAGCCACATTGTTGCTGGATACTGGTCTGGAGGCCTGAGTTGTTATATGATTAAGGGCCCTATTCAGACAGATCAGGGTGGAAAAAAACTTACAGCGTCTTCATGAGCCACAGCCCAGGTTCCTCTGGAAAATGTGACAGAATTTACACACCATATCACACATTTCTGAGTAATGCTGTAGATGGTGCCATCAGCAGAGCTGGGACCATTTTGGGTTTTAATCCTTTTGTGTTTTCAGCAAACATAAAGCAATGCCCAGCTTTCAGCAGAATAATCATGAAAACAGTACAATTCCCAGACTTCTTTTGCCACATTCCATCTACAAAAAGTCTGTTTTATTTTCTCACTCTCCAAACAATTCAATCAGTTCCTATGAATGACACTACTCAATTTCCATATAACACAAACTTTTACAGCCACATATGGACTGGCTACATACCAGTTTATATTTTCCATTAAATTAAATATGTGGCATACAAAACTAAAGAATTTCCAGTTTATGAAATTGGAATACAACAAAATCAAGCTTTAACAGAGTCCTTGCTATGCCCCTTCATGACCAGCTAGTAAGTACCTCAATGTTATATAAAGTGCATCAAATTGAAACAAATAATGTCACCAATTTCATTTCCTACAAAACAATGCTAACAATACACTGCAAAAACATACACATCAGTCTGACTCAGAAAAGCATTGATTCAGTGATGCTCGCACGCTACACATGCTAGTGTGGAACACACGGGCATGGCAGCTGTGGGGGATGTGTCCCCCGCACTTTTTCTGGATCATCATCTAACCCAGCCTACGCCCGTATAGCTTTCTTTTCTGGATCATCATCTAACCCAGCCTACGCCCGTACAGCTGTCTTTTCTGGATCATCATCTAACCCAGCCTACGCCCGTACAGCTGTCTTGCTAATGCTCCGTCTGCACTGGGTTTAGAAACTAAGTGCCAGGTCGAGGGGTTGGAAGCGCTGACCACTGAGCTAAAATTTACTGTGCTTGTGATGTCATGGCCCC
Organism: Albula glossodonta; assembly: GCA_019788955.1. NCBI lineage: Eukaryota > Metazoa > Chordata > Actinopteri > Albuliformes > Albulidae > Albula > Albula glossodonta. The sequence goes on from JAFBMS010000230.1 coordinate 39,972, forward strand.
ACTATTATTGAAGTCCACGAGCTGCCAGTGTCTCTCAGTTTAAATTTCCTATTTCACATTTGAAACACACACTTCTGCTTTCATGTTTTGAAAACCTGTGGTCTACCAACACATATTTACATACATTGTAGGCCTATATGACAATAATAGTCTGGCTATTATTTCTTTGAATACGGGTGAGGTTAGTCATTGGGTTAATTAGAGCAATGCCTAATTATAATGTAGAAGCCTACATATTTTTAACTCATATTTCTTCATTCAGAGAGGACAGTTACTTTATTTCCAAAAAAATCATAATACTTGTGCAATTCCTGGTTTGTACGGATATCTTCATCTTTTATAACATGTTGGCTAGGCTAGTTACAGCATTCGTGTTTGTGTGGTTCTAAAAAGCAAAGAGTTAGCGGACAGTAAGCTACTCACAGCTTCGTTGAAACTAAAATATGACTTCAAATTTAGGATGACCTTACAATTATTTACACCCATTCTGCTAGATTCACATGTAATTCAAATGTAAATGTTGTTTTAATTTAACTACAATGGGATTAAATATATGGCTAATCAAGATTAATCACAGAAATGTTGGAATTAATAACAATTAAAAAATTTTGACCGCTCTAGTTTGTGCCAGAACCATTTTTGCAATTTTCTGCTATAAGCATTATTATATCACAGTCTGACTGTCATATATATTTACAGTGTGCCATTAGCATTCTGTCTGAGCTCCTGCCTCACATTCCAGTCCTGCCTATTGACTGATAGCATCAACAGTTAACCTGGAACTAATTTAATCCCCTTCATGTACAAAATGGAGAGTATAACTGAAACAAATGCAACTTAAAAAATGTCTGTGAAAGACAGTGATACATCACTGGGCTTCCAGTTCATCAGGCCTGACCAATGGGAGTCTTTGCTGCTGTACGGTCCTAACCATAGGTTATCCGAGTCACAGGCGGGTGTCTTGAACCTCCTCCTCAGCCTCCTCCTGTAGAGAGCTGATAGGCTGGGCGGTGCGCTTGCTAGAAACATGGCGGTGGAGGGGGAGAGGGTGGGGGAACAGCTTCTGCTTCTCGCTGTGACTGATGGCTTGCTTCAGGTGGCTGGTGTTGTTGAGAAGCTTATGGATGGTGTCATATGTTTTCACAGAGCTGCCTTCAATCATCTTGGAGAAAGATAGGGAGAGACACAGTGAGAAGAGGGCCCAGCTGACTAATGGAGAGCAAGGGACTTAATAAGCTCCTCCTCTTTCAGCTCCCCTGCAATGAGTGACATTGTTGATTTTAACCAGTGGGCGCGGGGGGGTGGGGGGGTTGGTTGGCACATGAATATCCAGTTTTGAACCACTGTTCCAGTTGTTCATTCTCAAAGATATTCTTTGTACTGATGAGATATTCACGCAAGAGGAAAGACCCATTACAAAAAATTAGCCTTACCTGGAGAAAGCTAAGATTTTGACAGTGATTTCTGTGAAGGAGTCCCAAGTTACCTCAGTTATTTTCCCATTTGAGCATATTTTGTTTTTAGATCCATATTTAATTAATCATGTTTCATATCTCCAAGTAAAATCAGCTGACCAAGATTATGATTGTTTTGGTAAATGTGGGCTCGCTGTTATTACTCAGTCCTTATAATGTGCTTAATAGATGCATGTCTTAAAGGAATCCATGTTGCCTAGATTGATAAGTTCTACCTGCTGTGCTGTCTGCCTGCCTCTGCAAACAAAATCTTATGAAATGATTGAAACCTAAAAAGTGTTTGTCTTTACAGAACACTGTCCTACACTTTAAAACTGGATTTTTCCCACCAGCACATGGTCAAACTGTCTAGCCTCCCCTAGCAACCCTCTCCCATTGGCTCAGGAGGGGGCAGCCATGACACACGATTCTGATTCTTCTGATTCACAAGAAGATGAGCCCTCACTTCTTTACATTACTGCAGACACACTACCTCACCAGGCCTCTGGCCGATCAGGACTGGCTACTGGACAACAACAAAATGCCAGGGGAGACCTCCAGCCATAGCCAGTAACAACACAGCGGGGATTTGGACACCCAGTCCTGAGGCTCACATTTGCTTCTCAGAGAGAATGCGGCCATTGTGCTGCTCATCAGAATGCATTTTATCAGTGGTCAACCTTCTGTCCTTATTTGAAATTAATCACTCATTTGAGACAGAAAATGTGTCAAGGTGTCTATAAGAGTTAAAAAGCAGGTGATGCTCAGGTGATGCACATTACAGGTGAGGCTTGGGTGAGGTAGGAGCAGGTGCTGCACATTACAGGTGAGGTGTAGGTGAGGTAGGAGCAGGTGCTGCATATTACAGGTGAGGCGTAGGTGAGGTAGGAGCAGGTGCTGCACATTACAGGTGAGGCGTAGGTGAGGTAGGAGCAGGTGCTGCACATTACAGGTGAGGCGTAGGTGAGGTAGGAGCAGGTGCTGCACATTACAGGTGAGGCGTAGGTGAGGTAGGAGCAGGTGCTGCACATTACAGGTGAGGCGTAGGTGAGGTAAGAGGAGACTGACCAGGAAGGACTGGCACTCCAGCAGAGGCTCCACGCGATGTTCGGACAGCATGACGGTGCAATTAGAGAAAGAGTGTTTCAAAGTCTTCCTCAGGACCTGCAATGTGCTAACAGGGGAAGAAGAAACACCCTCATCATCATCATCTGCCCATGATTGCTGATTCCTGCACCTGTGTGAAAGAGGTTTCATACTGTATGTGTGTGTGTGTATGTGTGTGCATTTGTTGTGTTGGGTATATGAGTGTGGGTGTGTGTGTGTGTGTGTGTGTGTGTGCATTTGTTGTGTTGGGTATATGAGTGTGAGTGTGTGTGTGTGTATGTGTGTGTGCATTTGTTGTGTTGGGTATATGAGTGTGAGTGTGTGTGTATGTGTGTGTGAGTTTGTTGTGTTGGGTATATGAGTGTGTGTGTGTGTGTGTGTGCATTTGTTGTGTTGGATATATGAGTGTGTGTGGTGTTGTGTGTGTGTGTGTGTGTGTGTATGTGTTGTGTTGGTTATATGAGTGTGTGTGTGTGTGTGTGTGTATGTGTGTGTGCATTTGTTGTGTTGGGTATATGAGTGTGAGTGTGTGTGTGTGTGTGTGCATTTGTTGTGCTGGGTATATGAGTGTGTGTGTGTGTGGATTTGGTGTGATGCGTATATGAGTGTGTGCATTTGTTGTGTTGGGTATATGAGTGTGGGTGTGTGTGTGTGTGTGTGTGTGTGTGTGCATTTGTTGTGTTGGGTATATGAATGTGTGTGTGTGTGTGTGTGTGTGTGCATTTGTTGTGCTGGGTATATGAGTGTGTGTGTGTGTGGATTTGGTGTGATGCGTATATGAGTGTGTGCATTTGTTGTGTTGGGTATATGAGTGTGTGTGTGTGTGTGTGTGTGTGTGTGTGTGTGTGTGTGTGTGTGTGTGTGGATTTGGTGTGATGCGTATATGAGTGTGTGTGTGTGCATTTGTTGTGTTGGGTATATGGGTGTGGATGTGTGTGTGTGTGTGTGTGTGTGTGCATTTGTTGTGTTGGGTTTATGAGTGTGTGTGTATGTGTGTGTGTGTGTGTGTGTGTGGATTTGGTGTGATGCGTATATGAGTGTGTGTGTGTGCATTTGTTGTGTTGGGTATATGAGTGTGTGTGTGTGTGTGTGTGTGTGGATTTGGTGTGATGTGTATATAAGTGTGTGTGTGTGTGTGTGTGTGCATTTGTTGTGTTGGGTATATGAGCGTGGATGTGTGTGTCTGTGCATTTGCTGTGTTGGGTATATGAGTGTGTGTGTGTGTGTGTGTGTGTGTGTGTTTGCTGTGTTGGATATATGAGTGTGGGTGTGTGTGTGTGTGTGTGTGTGTGCATGTGTTGTGTTGGGTATATAAGTGTGTGTGTGTGTGTGTGTGTGTGATTTCGTGTGATGGGTATATGAGTGTGTGTGTGTACATTTCTTGTGTTGGGTATATGAGTGTGTATGTGTTTGTGTGTGTGTGCGTGTGTGTGTGTGTGGATTTGGTGTGATGCGTACATGAGTGTGTGTGTGTGTGTGTGCATTTGTTGTGTTGGGTATATGAGTGTGGATGTGTGTGTGTGTGTGTGCATTTGCTGTGTTAGGTATATGAGTGTGGGTGTGTGTGTGCATTTGATGTGTTGGGTATATGAGTGTGTGTGTGAGTGTGCATTTGATGTGTTGGGTATATGTGTGTGTGTGTGTGTGCATTTGCTGTGTTGGGTATATGAGTGTATGTGTGTGTGTGTGCGCATTTGTTGTGTTGGGTATATGAGTGTGTGTGTGTGTGCATTTGGTGTGTTGGGTATATGAGTGTATGTGTGTGTGTGTGTGTGTGTGCATTTGCTGTGTTGGGTATATTAGTGTGTGTGTGTGTGTGTGCATTTGATGTGTTGGGTATATGTGTGTATGTATGTGTGTGTGCATTTGTTGTGTTGGGTATATGAGTGTGTGTGTGTGTGTGTGTGTGGATTTGGTGTGATGCGTATATGAGTGTGTGTGTGTGTGCATTTGTTGTGTTGAGTATATGAGTGTGTGTGTGTGTGTGTATGTGTGTGGATTTGGTGTGATGCATATATGAGTGTGTGTGTGTGCATTTGCTGTGTTGGGTATATGTGTGTGTGTGTGTGTGTGTGTGTGTGTGTGCATTTGCTGTGTTGGGTATATGAGTGTATGTGTGTGTGTGTGTGCGCATTTGCTGTGTTGGGTATATGAGTGTGTGTATGTGTGTGTGCATTTGATGTGTTGGGTATATGAGTGTATGTATGTGTGTGTGCATTTGTTGTGTTGGGTATATGAGTGTGTGTGTGTGTGTGGATTTGGTGTGATGCGTATATGAGTGTGTGTGTGTGCATTTGTTGTGTTGGGTATATGAGTGTATGTGTGTGTGTGTGTGCGCATTTGCTGTGTTGGGTATATGAGTGTGTGTATGTGTGTGTGCATTTGGTGTGATGCGTATATGAGTTTGTGTGTGTGTGTGTGTGTGCATTTGTTGTGTTGGGTATATGAGTGTGTGTGTGTGTGGATTT
>JAFBMS010000230.1:50000-175000 GCA_019788955.1 Albula glossodonta
GGATAGGTGATTTTGGTGAGTTGGGGTGACTTGGAAAGGATTCAACATGCAGAGTACCAGGCCGTCCACGGTGATGCTGGTGATCACAGCCCACTGGAACGTTCCCAGGATCAGCATGGCCAGAACGATGATGATGCCGATCTCCCCAGGCTTATCCCCTGTGACACCCCAAAAACAGCTTTGATCAATACACGGTCCCCTGTGACACCCCAAAAACAGCCTCAACCAATACACGGTCCCCTGTGACACCCCAAAAACAGCCTCAACCAATACATGGTCCCCTGTGACAACCCAAAAACAGCCTCAATCAATACACAGTCCCCTGAGACATTACAAGTCTATATATGCAAAGTGATATATTCAATACACAGCTCAGTCCACTGTATAATCTACACAATACACCTCTCTACGTACAGGCCCTTTTCATAAGGCACCTCGCACAGTGAACACCTATCCCATAATTCATCTCTCTCATTACATACCCATCCCAAAATATAGCTCTCTCATTACACACCCATCCCACAATGCACCTCTCTCTGTACAAACACATCCAATAATGCACCTCACTCACTTTAAACCTAATCCTGGCTATATCATTTTTGGGTGTGGCCTTACGGTTGGTTCCCACAGCGATGAAAGCTGCAGCAGTGAAGAAGAGGACAAAGAGTATATCAATGCGGAACAGGAACCAGCGCAGTGTGGACAGGTACAGGTGCCAGGTAGCCGTATGTGTGTTGAGTGCTTTGTGAAACAGCGTCTCGAAGTAAGACTGCCTGCCAAAGGCACGAATCGTCCACAGTCCACGGAGAGAAAGGATGAGGTGGGAGAAGATGGGACTGCGGGCTGAAAGAGACACAGTGTCAGATCATGAGATGCCACTGAGCCACACAGCACGTTCACACATTTAGGTTAGGAATATTACAGAGCCACACAACATGTCATATAATTATCACCATTTCAGTCCTGACAAACATCTTGCTCCTAGCAGACCATCAGAGTTTGTAGGAGCAGTTAGTTCAATTAATTCGGTTCAATAGTAGCCCTGTTTTTCCTACTCAGCTGGGAGATCCTTCTGAACATGCAAAATCCCTCATTTAAATACAGCTGTTTGCAGTTGGAGTCATTTACATAATAGCTGTTAGTATCTGTTAATCCATTTCATATTCAGTGCCTTTCATGCAGGTAGCCATTCGGTCAGCCCATTATAACTGTGTGAAAATAGTTCAGTGGTACAGTGTCACACAAACTTTGTTTTTTCAGCAAGACAGCACATAGTGTCAATACAACAGGAATCAACAATACATGGAAATCACTTTGTTCCCCTGATTGGACATTGGGACCAGAAATTAGTGCTTCCTAGAAAAAGAAAGACATTCTGTGTGTATTGCAAGTGGAATGACAACAAAATAAAAATGAAGAAATGGAATTGCTTGTTTCAGATTTCACCAAGGGAAACCTCATCACCTTTGAACATATACTCCAGCACTGCAGCTGAATCTGCAGTCAGAAGGAGGTGTGATGAGGCCCACAAATAGCCCTCATTGCTCCAAGTCTCACTTGTGAGCAGATGCCCTGTTTTAACCTGACAAGTCAGAGAAAAAAACAACATCCCACATATTTAAGAGTGCGGCTCTCGACCTGTTCCTGGAGCAAGGTCTGACTCTACTGCAGTGCACTGACAGACTGAGACCAGGATACAGAGAGAGGAAATCCCACAGCATAGTGCCTTTCCAGGCCCTGGCCTGCAAGTGGAAGTGCCTTTAGCCTTTAGCGCAGAGCGGAAACGCCTTTAGCCTTTAGCGCAGAGTGGAAACGCCTTTAGCGCTAAAAGGAGATAGCTTTAGCCTGCCTTTAGCCCAGAACGGAGCTGTCTTTACCCATTAATTCAGAGTGGGAATGTCTTTAGGCGCATCAGCAAGCACACAGACTGCAAACACCTTAGCCTTTAGAAATCAAAGGCCAGATGAAACCAGCTTGGTTAGGGTGTGGCAATTTTGACTTCCTAAGTTTGTGTTAAAGCAATTGGTTGACTGAATTGGACTATAAGCTGATTTGATAAGATGTTAGCTCTGTCTCTCTGCCCCAAAGCTTCCTCTGTGTGGATCTGTCTCTCCTCAGGACTGACTCATAGCCCTGCTCTGCTGCACCTCATTTCCCGCCATCAGTGAGACCTTTGACCCCTCTGCCCAGGACAGTGCTCAAAATCTGCCACAACCAAATAACGATTTTCTAAGGCCCTTCAAGTTATTTCTTGAGCAAAATTCAAAACATTCATTTCTGCCAGACTTTCTGACGTGGCAATAAAATCATGTTGCACTTGGTCATCATGGTCTCAGAGCACACAATAGAAAAAGCGGTGTGCTCTGAGCAGTTAAAACCACACAGAGCAGATAAAACCAGACAGTGACAGAGACCAGACTTCAGCTCACTACTGCTGGGGTTTGGGTCCTACAACCCGCAGAAAAACTGGTCAGCTTCCCCCCCCCACCTTCAGCCTCCAGCTTCAAGATGATGGTGAGAGGGATGGCAGCGATGAAGATGTAGGGCCGCATTATGGACACTACAAAGATGGCTCCCAAAACAATCAGCGTCAACTGTAAAAAAAACACCCAAACACTGAGTTACCCTGCTACAGAGCTATACCTTCACAGCAAACACACCCTTTTAGAAGGACAAGTGCATTAGCAGGATAGAAAAATTTGGCAACAGCACTTGCACATGTGGGTATACAGGGAAACCCCAGTGTGAGTGCTGTATCCTGTTTGTGAGCACTGTTCCAGGCACCAGATCCTGCCTGATCCCACTGGCTATAACATGTCATCATCTTTCACCCCAATCTTTTCACAGCTCACTCATAACAGAATATGTAATGCAACTGTATCAATATTTTACTGAGCAAAATACTTACATATGCTCTGTTTGAATTTACCATTGTGACTTAGTAAGCAGTTGTAGCTGAGAAACTTCAAAGTAAATTCATAAATAACAAGCTCAAATACATCATTTTTTCTCTACTGTTACCAGTGTAATGTCCTTTGCGAAGATTCCTTGGGTAACTTACTTGTACCATATCAAACAGGATGAGAGGCAGCATGTCGTCGATTGTGGCCATGTCCTTGGTGAATCTGTTCATAATGCGACCTGCAGGGGAAGAAATATGTTGTGTGATTGTACAGATGGGTGTGTAACTGTGCCCATGGTGTTACTTTTGTCTATGGAGTACATGTTTTCATGGTGTTGAGGACCTGCTTTCATGAAGTTTAGTACCAGTTTTAATGGTGTTCAGTACCTGTTTTCATGGTGCTGAGTACCTGTTTTCATGGTGCTGAGTACCTGTTTTCATGGTGTTGAGTACCTGTTTTCATGGTGTTGAGTACAGCTTTTCATGGTGTTGAGTACCTGTTTTCATGGTGTTGAGTACAGCTTTTCATGGTGCTGAGTGCCTGTTTTCATGGTGCTGAGTACAGCTTTTCATGGTGCTGAGTACCCATTTTCATGGTGCTGAGTACCTGTTTTCATGGTGTTGAGTACAGCTTTTCATGGTGCTGAGTACAGCTTTTCATGGTGCTGAGTACCTGTTTTCATGGTGTTGAGTACCTGTTTTCATGGTGCTGAGTACCTGTTTTCATGGTGCTGAGTACCTGTTTTCATGGTGTTGAGTACCTGTTTTCATGGTGCTGAGTACCTGTTTTCATGGTGCTGAGTACCTGTTTTCATGGTGTTGAGTACCTGTTTTCATGGTGCTGAGTACCTGTTTTCATGGTGCTGAGTACCTGTTTTCATGGTGTTGAGTATGGCCATCGGTGCTCTCAGTACTGCGCTCAGCATTTGCTCGTGCAGCCTCTTGGAGACAGTGAGCAGTGTGTGGACCAGTGGAAGCCCCCGGAAAAAGCCCAGTGCAAGCACACTCTCTGAAGTTGCCACGTAGATGTAGATGATGTAATATGCGCTGGTAGGTGTGACAATCACTGCATAGTGCGTGCCCTGAGAGGACATGTTAGGGTGTGTCGTCTCATCTTCCTCCCGCCAAATCTTACTGCAAGAGAAGAGGAGCAATGGATTATGGGTAGACTGGGGAAAATCTCCACCCATTGGAAGAGAAACTGGATACTGTAAAAACATTAAATACAAGTTAAAGCTAAGAGTTTATAATTGTCAAACAAACAGAGCTATGCCTAGGATATAAAAATTATGTCTATCCATTTCTGAAACCACAAACTAACACAAACATAACACTGGCCACAATAGTTGCACCAGCAAAAGACATGAAAGAAATCATTCAATAGGAAGCAAGGCTGAATTTTCTGTACAGAGAAAACTGATTTTCACAGTCAGGGGCAGAGCAGGCAATCAGACAGGCCCAGTACAGTACTCACTCAGTAATCAGAAATATGCCAATAACTGACCCAGCCACCTAAAACATGAACATGACATTTCAGTTCAGCAATCAGACCTGCACAACCAACATTCTTTGCATTAAAAAACCTTAACTATTTTTGAGAAGTTTATGTGTTGTTATCTCATCATAATCAGTGTATTAATTTGAACTATAAAATATGTTTAGGTTATTATACTGCTTTCCTTGATGAGTAATGAAATATTTTGGTACTTTGGTTGTAATCTGGGTATTTATTAAGAATGGAAATTATTCATATACTCACTACTAAACAGTAAGAGATAAAATTATCTCACATCCTCAGAATTCTTTGTCATTTATCATTTAAAAATGAAAAATAGTTATGAATACCACAGCCTGCAGGAGCAGTAAGAGGAACCTGGAAGGCCGAAGAACTTCATTACCTCAATGGCAAAGACCACAACAATGAAGATGAGGGTTAAAACCAGATTTCTGTTGGTTGACACGTATCGGAAGTAAGTGCTCCATGAGGTAGTTTCAAAAACATTCTCTCGTTCATCTGCAAAACATTCCTGTGTAAAAGACAAGGAACACATCTTATTTGTACACCCACATCACACAAAGCTGTGCATAAGTAGCAGAAGTAGCAGTCCTGGTCTCCACAAGTCGGCGTAGCTCCACCTACCTCCATGTCCTGCTCATCTACCTCCTCACTGATGTCATAGACACTGTCGCTGGACAGGCGGCGGGCGTAGATGTCCAGCTCAGATGCCAGTTCACTCTGGGGCGTGACGGACAGCCTCCGGCGGAAGGACTGCTGGTTGTGCTCGCGGCGGCCGCGACTCTGGGCATCAGTGATAAAAGCCAGCACAGACTGTCGCCGGTGGTGTGGCAGCCCCAGCACGTGGGGGTACATATGCCCCCCCCGCGGAAGCACCTCCTCCACCTGCTCGTCCTCTGGCACCACAGAGAAACGTCGCTCGGCCTGCGCCTCCTCCTCCTCGTCCAGGGCCCGGGAGAACCTGCGGTCTGCACTCAGGGTGCTGAGAATGATGGGCGGCTGCACCTTCTCCAGCCCCACCCCCTCCCCCGCACCCTCATCCACAGACACGCGCCGCAGTGTCTCAGTCAGCACAGACCCACGCCGTTCAGCACTGATGCTGTCATAGGAGCCAAGCCCCAGCAGCAGTGAGCTGAAGTCTGGCCTCTGGGCCTGCAGCTCTGAGAATGTCCCATAGAAGTAGCACGTCCCTTTGTGCAGTAGCAGGATCTTATCAGCGCGTTTGAGGTGGTCAAGCTTGCTGGTGACGACCACACGGGTTTTAGAGGCCATCAGTTTGCAAAAACATCTGCAGACAGCGCACACATACCAAGTCAGGGTTATATTGCATTATAACAGACCATGGTTACCTCCAAGCCTGGTTACCAGTTATAACAGAGCATGGATACCACTGAGCTAGGGTTATAATGTATCCATGCTCTGCTATAATGCATCATAACCCTGCATTAGAGATAACTATGGTCTGTTACAATACATCATAACAGTGCATGGTTACCTTAGCCAGGGTTATGAAGCATTATAGCAGTGCATGAATACCTGTAAGCCTGGGTTATGAAGCGTTATAGCAGAGCATGGATACCTGTAAACCAGGGTTATGAAGCAGAAGCATTAAGGTAAAGGTACTGTGTTGGTTACTAAAAATCAAAGAACAAAGAACTGTATTGTCATAGTTATACTCATCCAACAGAACATGTATTCTTGTATCTGACCTTTCAAATATTTCCTTTTCTGTCACAATGTCCAGATGGGTAAAAGGAGAGTCCAGGAGGTAGAGATCAGCATCTTTGTATACTGCTCTGTGAAGGGGAAAATGAAAACTGGTTCAAACATTGATAAAATGAACTGAGAAAGAAGACTTCCCTTTTAAGACTTCTGACAGTGGATCTTATTTCTTCTTCTGTGGGCATTCAGAATTGCACCATCTTCTTTGGAGAGCTTTACTGTTCGCGTATGTGTGTGTTCAGATGAGATCATTGTGCTGGGATGTGAAAAGGTGTCCAGGTGAGACATGTGCAGGTGACCATTACCTGGCCAGGCTGATGCGAGCTCTCTGTCCCCCGCTAAGTGTCACACCTCCCTCCATCAGTGGGGTTTTGTCTTTCCCTGGGAGCAGAGCCAGGTCCTGCAGTGGAACAGAGTCAGAGCACCATTGAGAACCATGCAGCAAGTCAGAGTAATAACACTGCAGTTACCACTGTTGTGCTAAAACAACATTGCACTTCCTTCTATCGTGCCAAATAACATGGCACGTTATGCTAACATGCTAAATAACACTGCATTTACCACTGCTGTGCCAAATAAACCTGCAATCTCCACTGCTGCGTTAAATAACATTACTCTTACTCCTAATGTGCTAAATAACACCACACTTAATGCTAACATGATGAATACACCACTCCCTTGCTTACTACACATCCATACTGGAAATACATCAATAACCAGCACACTGCTATCCACCACAATACAAAAGTTCAAGTATGCCAGATAAGGGTTAGGGTTAGCAGTAAGTGCAGTGCTATTTTGTGCAGCAGTGGTAAGTGCAGTGTAATTTAGCATGTTAACCTTAAGCCTAACCCTAATCCATCATAATACAAAAGATAAACCATGCCATGGCATAAATATTCTACAGCAAAATGATGAGAAAACAAACACTTCAGTGCAAAGCATCATTTCTGATGTCTGCAGACAATAGCCAGGAAAGTCATTTGGGTGGAAAGTATCAAAGTCACTTCAGGAATTACCAAGTCAAACATATGAAAATGAGCCTGTGGTTTAGGACCACATGTAATTCATATTTACAGACATTGTGTGAAAGATTGGGCAACACTGAGAACGTTTTCTCACCAGCAGTCAAGATAACCATGTAAACAATGCACATACCCTACTGGCAAACATATGGATTAGCTGAGATATAGAGAGGAGAGGCCTTACAGTGCCCACACACAGGGCTCATGCATGCTTTTTTACAGGTCTACATTCACACACACGCATGTACGTGCAGCCACAGTCAAACATGCTGAGGTCCTGCAGAAAACAGCAGGGCCCAACCAGTGCATGCAGGTTAAAAATGAAAACATTCCATATAGAGAAGGGATCACACTCACTGAGCACCCAAAATGAGATGGACAACATGCACTTCCATTACAGCAAACTACAGGGGCCATGGCAGTCTTCTGCTAAAGCATGTCAGCAACAAACTGGAGGGTGTGGGACGGAGTCTTAACACCTCCTACCTTTTGAAAAGTTGCTTTCATTGTGATTGCCAGCAGAATGTTCAACAGCACATCATTAAGCAGGCAATTCTCATCTCACAGATTGACACAGAAGCTAAACTGCTATGAAGACCTTCCCCCATACTTGCCTGAAATGCACACTTGCACACATACAGATTTATTGTCCTTTTTATTAGTCACACTCACTGTTAACCAGGGCTACGTTTGGATGATAACAAAGACAAGAAGGGAGTCACATAGCACAAAAACTCATACAGCCTGTAGCAGTGAAGGACAGGTTATGTAGTATCAATAGATACAACTTTGATCAATAGATTCAGTTTGCCTCATCCTTCCTTCTTGTCTCCAGTCCTGCAAGCCGCTCTGGATTACATCATTTAGCATATACTTAAGTGTTTGGAGGAAAACCTTATTTAATAACAGTCTTGTTTAAGAGCAAGGATATAGAGAGCAGAAGAGCACCAATTCTGAGAGCAGAAATTATGAAATGAAAGCAATACATGTGACACGTTTAAGATTAAATTAGTCTGTGCGGCAGGGGTGAAACCTGCTTGACCAGTTGGGCTGTTCTTTTCATGGTTGTGATGTCTGGGAGATAAGTGCATGGTAAATAAACTCCTCTAGACCTCCACCTCACAGGGCACATACAGGTGCAAATGAGGCCCTTAGACACAATGGGGAGAATTCCACTGGCCAGTCACAGTTCACAGCTATGAGCTGGGAAGAAAACAGTAGGCCAAACTATTGCTTTCAGCCATTACTGCACAAACTGCTTGCAATGCGAACATTTGACATTTAACTGTGGTTACTGAGAAAAACCTGAATGTTTTGATCATTTATATGGTGATTAGCCACAAGCTGCCTTGTTTGCTTTGACAACAAGCTTCTATGTTTTTGGAGAAACAGCATGGAGCCTCTGGTGTCTGTGATTCCAGGCTCCTGGGAAGTGGTGCCCCCAAAGGCCAAATCTGGAATAGCATCTCCTGTGTATGTCACTGTTGGACATTACTTAATCAGAGCCCCTCCCTCTGCAAAGCCTCAAATCTGGACATTCTTCTCCACCAAGTGTCTGGTTTCCACACCCTGGGCTTATCACTCAGCAGCCTGCACTGAGCAGCCTGGGAAGCACAGCCTGCCACCTCAGAGTCGGGGAGAACAAGGAGGTGCGGAGAGTCTGGGGGTTTGGAGGGGCTGTACTGAATGCGCTGAATCAGTGAAACACAAGACAGCCCTGCCCCACACAAAGCCCCTGCCTCCCACTGCTGACAGCTCTGGCCATAAGCCTGCCATTTCACCCCCAACAGGGGCTTTTAGCACACAGAAGTGGGTCACACTCAGGAGGAAATATAGTTTAGACTGCTTTATTTCACAGCACTCTGACAAAAACAAACACAAATAAAGCCAGTTTTTCTCCAACCAACAAGGAAATATCAGCACAGGTACAGCCAGCTTTCAGTGCCCACTGAGCAAGAATTATGTCACTGCTGTTCTAAATGTGTGTACGTCTGTCAACAAAATAACTAAACACAGAGGAGGGGAGCAAAACAGAGAAAGTGATATAGACAAAGGAGGGGAGCGACAGAGTGAGAGAGATGTAGACAGAGGAGGAGAACGACACCTTTTTTTCCTATCAATCTATCAATACATCTGTTTAATATGGGTAAATGTGTTTATGTCAGGGATGGGGAATGTTGTTATTGTCTTTGTTCAGTGTTCTTTGTATTTTGTATTTATGCTTTAGCAGCACAAGATTATCTTGTCATGCCAATAAAGCACATTTGAATCTGAATTTGAAAGAGAGACAGAAGAGGGGAGTGACAGAGTGAGAGAGAGACATAGGGACAGAAGAGGGGAGCGACAGAGTGAGAGAGAGAGATAGAGACAGAGGAGGGGAGGGACAGAGAGAGAGACACAGAGGAGGGGAGCAACAGAGTGATAGAGATGGAGGACAGGAGCGCTCTCACCTCTTCCAGCTGGCAAGCCTTGATGACACTTGTGTAGCGGTATTCGTCATAGGTCAGACCAAACAAGATGTTGTCCCGGATGGAGCCAGGCATGATCCAGGAGGTCTGGGGGGAGAAGGACACCCGACCGCTGTGTTTCACCTTCCCCTCAGACGGAACCAGCTCACCCAGGATCATCATCAGCAGAGAGCTCTGTGAACCCAGGGACACATTGGGGGAACCCCAAAACCAGTCAACACAGAGGCACCCAGGAGAACCTCAAAACCAATTACCCACATGGGGGAACCCCAATACCAGTCAACACAGAAGCATACAGGAGTACCTCAAAACCAATTACCCACATGGGGGAACCCCAATACCAGTCAACACAGAGGCACACAGGAGAGCCCCAACATGATTTAACACAAAGACAGATGGGATACCCCAAAACCATTCACAGTTTACGGCATAGCACTACCTATGGATACAGGTGTGTGGTACCTTTCCTGAGCCAGTGGATCCAGCCACCGCCAGCATCTGTCCCTTCTCCAGGTGGAGGCTGATGTTCTTCAGCACAGGTGTGACATACAGGTTAGTGAAGAACAGACCAGCGTCTCCATGGGGGTGCCCGTTGTTCTTGTTCTCCTGTTTTATTTTTTCAAACAATTGCCCTATACCCTGAACAAACAAGAGGGAGAGATTTTAGTCTTTTAAAGTTCCAAGAGCATCACTAGGCATGTTTTGTATCTCAATACCTGGCTGTGAGACTGCAGTAACCCTGTTTGTGTACGCACTGGTGACTGGGATCTCCACAGTGGCAATGGATTATGAACACCTTTATTCATTGTGTTGTCAAACTCATGGGATGAGGTTAGATCCATTTGAATGAGTTATCTTGATTTTCCAAGCAATATGTAAATTCTTCATGAATTTGTAATTCACTAAAATATCAGTTAGGAGAGATTATCTGATTATGTAATTTACCTCATTACACACTGGAGCTGTATGTATAAAATTACATTGTGTTCATGGGAGTCACTAATACACTGGGGATTGAGCCACAGTCTGATTGAGACATGCTGCATTCACAGAAAACACACAAAAGATCATCCCTAAACAAAACCACACTGCCTCTAACCCAAACCCTAACCCTAAACTAAACCAGACTGCCTCTAACCCAAACCCTAAACAAAACCACATTGCCTCTAACCCAAACCCTAAACAAAACCACACTGCCTCTAACCCTTCCACAAGACCTACTGTGGGTCAATTACAGCATTCAGTCAGAGTGCTATATAGGTATAACAGGTCTGTGTCATCAC
The DNA here is from genome assembly GCA_019788955.1 of Albula glossodonta. Lineage (NCBI taxonomy): Eukaryota > Metazoa > Chordata > Actinopteri > Albuliformes > Albulidae > Albula > Albula glossodonta. The sequence continues at coordinate 60,917 of JAFBMS010000230.1, forward strand.
TCTGAGTAACAAGTGAGTACTGTGTTATTACTCTGAGTAACAAGTGAGTAGTGTTATTTCTCTGAGTAACAGGTGAGTACTGTGTTATTGCTCTGAGTAACAGGTGAGTAGAGAGCCCAACCTCATCCCAGGATGCGCTCACATTCGTCAGCTCCACCTCAGTGGTGGTGAGACTGTACTCCAAGACTCTGTACTCCTCTTTGGTCAGGTACTCCTTCAAACACACAAACATACACAGCACAATGTCAACGTCGTCACACACAGGCACACACAGCACAATGTCATTACACAACGTTAATTCAGGTACATCATAAACTTTCTGGCAAAATCCCAGGAGACAGTGAGAGATGACCAAATAGTCTTTCCTTCATCTATTTTTCCTCCTTAGAGAAACTGACAGGCATAGTGATCAATGATCAGTCATGTGTAAATTCCCCTTAAGCAGCTGCAGTGTTGTAATCACTATAACACACATTCACATCTGACCACAGTTCAATTCAAGCAGTGCAATTTATCTATGAAAGCTAAAACATTTCATCTTCATGCTCAAATTGTGCAGCACAAATTATTTATATGCAGGTCAGGAGGCAAGGTCACTGAGTATTTTGAGTGCAAAGGTGGGAGCAAACTGAGCAGAGCATATTCAAGAGAAAAAAACAAGAGCACTGTGGCTGATGAGAAAATGAAAGGTTTTTACTTGGATAAGAGCAATCATAAGCGGCTGCAGGCCCACCTCGATCTTGTTGATGAGGCCGATGGTGTCGTACCACATCTGGATGGAGTTGGGAAACTGGCGGGTGAGAGTCATGCGCAGCACCATGCAGTAGGACAGCGTGGTGAAGATGCGCCTCAGGATGATTCCTTTGCTGAGCGCGAAGGGCACGATGGCACAAACTATCACCATGAAGGCTGAATAGAAGTACGCTGCACTGTAGAAGTAGCGCAGCGAGCCGATCTTCCTGGTCAGAGTCATTTCATCCCTACATTGACCAAACCATGTTCACACTTTGCAACTGAGCATGCTCACACAAACTACTGTAACTGAGCACACTCACACATAGTACTGTAACTAAGCACACTCACACACACTACTGTAACTGAGCATGCTCACACACACTACTGTAACTGAGCATTCTCGCACACACTACTGTAACTGAGCGCACTCACACATAGTACTGTAACTGAGCATGCTCACACATAGTACTGTAACTGAGCATTCTCACACACACTACTGTAACTGAGCGCACTCACACATACTACTGTAACTGAGCATTCTCACACACACTACTGTAACTAAGCACACTCACACATACTACTGTGACTTAGCATTCTCACACATACTGCTGTAACTGAGCACACTCACACATAGTACTGTAACTGAGCATTCTCACACATAGTACTGTAACTGAGCATTCTCACACATACTACTGTAACTGAGCACACTCACACATAGTACTGTAACTGAGCATTCTCACACATACTACTGTAACTGAGCATGCTCACACATACTACTGTAACTGAGCATTCTCACACACACTACTGTAACTGAGCACACTCACACATACTACTGTAACTGAGCACACTCACACATACTACTGTAAATGAGCATGCTCACACATAGTACTGTAACTGAGCATTCTCACACATAGTACTGTAACTGAGCATTCTCACACACACTACTGTAACTGAGCACACTCACACATACTACTGTAACTGAGCATTCTCACACACACTACTGTAAGTGAGCACACTCACACATACTACTGTAACTGAGCACACTCACACATACTACTGTAACTGAGCATTCTCACACATAGTACTGTAACTGAGCACACTCACACATAGTACTGTAACTGAGCACACTCACAATTACTACTGTAACTGAGCACACTCACACACACTACTGTAAGTGAGCACACTCACACATAGTACTGTAACTGAGCACACTCACACAAACTACTGTAACTGAGCATTCTCACACACATACTACTGTAACTGAGCACACTCACACACACTACTGTAACTGAGCACACTCACACATACTACTGTAACTGAGCACACTCACACATACTGCTGTAACTGAGCATTCTCACACACACTACTGTAACTGAGCATTCTCACACACACTACTGTAACTGAGCACACTCACACATACTGCTGTAACTGAGAATGCTCACACATACAGATTACACTCACTGCTACAACTTTCTTACTGATCTTGCTGATAAGAGTACTGTCATATGATGATCCTATCAGTTTGTCCAAGGTACATTTCTCTCATTTGATTGGCTCTTACTGTCGGATGTTCCTGATGATGGTCTCCATGATTTCCTCCCAGCCGTAGGCTTTGACTGAGTGAATGTTCTCCACAATCTCAGACGTGAGCTTCAGTCTCTTACTGATCATCTTTGCCCTCTTCGCTCTTGGTGAAAGTGGAGAATGGGAGGGTTTGGCACAACCATTTAAAAGTTGAAGTTGAGCTGTTCACTCAGACAACTAAAGATGACATGTGAATATCCAAATGTAGTTTAAAATTCCATTTATATTTTGTACGAATATTGTAAATGTTATGCACATGCCCATCACTTTGGTATGGGTTGGGGGGTGGGGGGTTAGACGGATGTGGCTGGCCAGAGTTGGGGGTGTGGCTTAGATGGGTGTGGCTGGGAAAAGCTGGGGGTGGGACTTAGATGGGGGTGGCTGGGCAGAGCTGGGGGTGGGGCTTAGATGGGTGTGGCTGGGCAGAGCTGGGGTGGGGCTTAGCTGGGTGTGGCTGGGCAGAGCTGGGGGTGGGGCTTAGCTGGGTGTGGCTGGGCAGAGCTGGGGGTGGGGCTTAGATGGGTGTGGCTGGGCAGAGCTGGGGGTGGGGCTTAGCTGGGTGTGGCTGGGCAGAGCTGGGGGTGGGGCTTAGCTGGGTGTGGCTGGGCAGAGCTGGGGGTGGGGCTTAGCTGGGTGTGGCTGGGCAGAGCTGGGGGTGGGGCTTAGATGGGGGTGGCTGGGCAGAGCTGGGGGTGGGGCTTAGCTGGGTGTGGCTGGGCAGAGCTGGGGGTGGGGCTTAGCTGGGTGTGGCTGGGCAGAGCTGGGGGTGGGGCTTAGCTGGGTGTGGCTGGGCAGAAGCCAGTAGGAGGGGTACCTGTGGGGGCCCATTTTCTGTGACAGACAGGCCTGCATGATGGCCAGCAGGGTGAGGGCAGCAAGGGTGCAGAACCCCGACGCCTCTATCAGCTCCCAGATCAGCCCCACACACAGGATGCACTGCAGGGGTGTGATCCACACAAAGTGTGCCAGACCCAGACTCTGCAGAGAGAGCATGATGGTACTTATACACACACAACACACACACAGCAGAAAGAGCACAGAGAGCACAGAGCCCTGCGCGACAGCACCCCAACACAAGACTGGCCGTGGTTTCAGCTCATCACACATTGAGGCTGAGCCTTTAGAGACAGAGCCTCAGGGCAGGCAGGGCTCCACACTGCGCATGTTGCGCAGGTGAAGTGATGCATGGGTGTACAGTACCAACAATCACCAGCACTCTACACTGTTTTAAAACAAGGAACTCTAGCACATGAACGCACACACACCTCATCCAGCTTGTTAAGGTGTGCAGACATCAGACTAACAAGTTCTCCTGTGCTGATCTTGTCCAGAACTCGACTGGAGAGTTTCAAAGTCTTCAGGGATGAATGGACATGTGAACACAAAAACATAAACCTCAGAAAAAATTCCTCTGACTAAACAAAGCAAGCATTTTACAGTGGTTATTGCACTAGGTCCCTTCCCAAGACACTTGTGTCTTTGTTCAGATGACAAACTGACCAAAGACTCCAAACAAAAAGTACTTACTTTATTCAGCTTGGAATAAGAAACAGACAAAAAGTGGCCCCTGAGTTCAGGTGAACCACACTGAAGGAACTACCAGTGATTGGACTGCACATGTGACAATGTGGGTTATTCACATCAACAGCTGTAGGAAGGCTTTAGAGTGCACTGTGTCCAGACTAATGGCGTGTGTAATGGGCAGAGTGAATGCGAGTGGGTGGGGAAGCACCTTTTTGTAGATGAGGCTGAAGAGGGCAATGCGGATCTGCATGCCCAGGTGGTGCAGGCCAAAGATGGCGGGCTGGAGCAGCAGGAAGCGCGCAGTAAAGAGCAGGCACAGACCAAGAGCCAGGTAGAACCCCTGAGACCGCTCAGGGGCATGGAAGGGGTCGAACGAGGCGATGATCCTGCCCAAAAGCTGGGGCTGCACTGTCTTAGAGGCCTCCTGCATGAACAAACTCCTCTGTCATCTCACTCCTCAACCAACCAACCAACTCATTTATATGCACAAACAAATGAATGAGAGCAGCTTACCCCAAAGTAGAGCAGAACTCCATAAAATGTGAAAGGCCAAAAGAAACATCGAAGCAGAGCTCTGAAAAGCCTGGGCTTTTTCTTTGCAGATGCAAGTTCCCGGTCCCATTCTCTGACAGAAACACAATCAGAACCATGAAACCTGTCATTGGCAGTAAAATTATGGTTGGTCTTGGCCATCATTGGTTGTTGCACTGAATGCCATACCCCTCTGCTGCACATGGCCAAACTCCATGTCAGCTTCAGGAGGCTACCGATTTGAAAGGTATCATTTAGAGGATCACTGGCTTCATAAGTGAGAACACAAACACTGGATAAATAGGGGCTGTGGAGTGAGTCACGCCATGTTCTGTTGCTTCTGTTTAGGTTAAATGCAGAAATGTGGCCTGGGTTTTTGAGCCAACATATAAAATCAAAGAAATTCAACTCAAACTAAGATATTATAGCACTCAAAGTGAGACATTACTGAGCTGCAGGCCTAGCAGAGAGAGGCAGTGCAGCAGCTATATTAAAATGCCACCCCATATAGAAGCATTTCTAGCCATTCCTGTTGCAGTGAGAGCTACTGCATAGATGAATGGAAATGCACTGGATATCTAAAGGGCAAATGACAGACCTATCGTTCAGAACCTGAGGCGGAGCTGATTGTTGTAGTAAACACTGCAAAAGGGCACTCAGACACAGGTCTGCACTTCATCTCTCTGTATTCCTCTCCTTTTGTTTCTTGTTTTCTCACCCTCTCTCAAAGAATATGTGATGAGACAAACATAAAGACCATTTCACTGTGTCAACAGGAAATACAAATAAATTCCTCAAAACAGTTTTCATCATTGGGAACTCTTGTTACTAATTCACACCAAGAGAAGCTGTAAGTGAGAAGTAATGATTGATTATCCTTAATCATAATATGCCCATTTGGGTGGAATACAGGCTGATCTGAATGAGTTGATTGGATGGTACAGTAACTCTGGAGACTTTTCCACAGAACTTCACAGAACTTAAAATACACAATTCCCACATCTGCTTTTGATTTGATTAACCAAATTTAGCCTTTTGAGTTATGCAGCTATGCTTATTTAATCCAAACATTTAAAAAATAAGGGAAATAATACAGCAAATTAATGTAAACCTCTACAACACCCTTTCAATTATCTTTTAATAGGTATTCCCAACTGAATCTTCAAATTAAGTTAGCTTCCCTTACAAGAGGCTTCCCTTTGGGAATGGAATTGAAATGCCAAGTCAATGGTTCACACAAAACCTTATTCATTAACACTTGGTATGTCCAGCCAAAATCTGAGGTGTCCTGTAACAGCTGTGTGATTAGCAGGGATCTGTGTCACTTCCACATTCAGCACCACAGCACATCACTTACTCCCCTTTAAGGGGCTCATCACTTACCGTCATATATAACTCTCTCTCTCTCTCTCTCTCTCTCTCTCTCTCTCTATATATATATATATATATATATATATATTCCAGACAAACACATGTCACAACTAAAACACGTTTTCCTCTGTTAAATGTTCTGTCTATTTGAAGAAGAACTGGGCCACATGTTAAATAAATAGTTGATCGATCTTTGTTGTCCATTATAATTAAATCTACTTAATTAAAATTTTTTATTAAATTAAATTAAATTAAAACTTACATAATTTTTTAAAACACTATAAATCCAAATATAAACTGCAAAGAATGTGACCCCTGTTGAATAAAATACACACCTTTCCAAGCGTTCAGACAGACGGTCTGCTGAATCAAAAGAGGGGGCTTTATATACATCTGCAAGTTCTAATTTCTGTTTGTATCCCTTTCTCAAAATTGGTGATGTCCAACTAAAACAAAGAAAAAGGAGGTTAGCTGCAAGCAAGCACAGTGTTTTTCATGGCTAGTGTACCTAAAACAGGAGTCAGGGTTTAAAATTAAATATGCATTATTTACGGATTTTAGACTAAGATAAAATTTTAGAGTATATAATCAATTACTACTATATAGATACGAATGCCATGCTGCTGAAAAAGTTCAGTAAAAATGAAATATCACGTGCGTTTATGATAACGAAATATGGTCACATATCAATGATTTTCAGATACCACATGCAGTCGTTCACACAGAACAGAAAATTCCAATTCCAAATGAATGTGCCTCCAAACCAATTATAAACATTTTTTTTTTTTATCTTCAGAGTATTTCAAAACCTTAAAATGTGGTTTTATTTCAACTCACGATATGACGGATTTTTTTTACATGAAACTCGTTCCAATCGTTAAACATCAACAAGCACACAAAAAAGTTCAATTACTAAGTATTATGTTACACAACTAATAACCATAACCAGATATTAACTTTACAATTAAACATTTGGATTATTTTATATTTCAAAACCCCAAACAATTCAACAGCGAGGTAAACCCAATCTTACCAAAAGAAATACCGGGAAAGGAAGTTGGCATTTTCGACAGGTGATTTCTGCATCCTAAAATTACCACCTGGTTACTTTCTCTGCACCTGTGAGTTGAGTTTCTTACATCGGGCGTCTCGGTAACTCTGCCCTTCGGAAAAAAGGACCTGTTGTTTTGTTCTCCACCTTGTGTTTAGCGCGCAATGATGTCACTGGTGTGATTGGCTCGAGCGGACTTTAGCGCCGTGCCAGGGAGCGGTGGATGTCCGGGGAGTTTCAGGGTGTTACATTTCCTCACACAGCCTTCCGAATGTCTTCACGGCTATCTGAAATGCGAGCGATACGTGAAGAGAAAAGCTACGCAGTCGACCGCTGTCACACATCCTTTTAACATAAAAAAACACCCGGACGCAAAAGCCGCACAGTGCTGCTTATTTTGGCATCGATTTGTGGAAATGTACGCCAGGCAAGAATACTGTTTAACATTATATGACAATTTACAGAACTGGACAACAATGGACGCCCAATCTGAGACTTTTAGAAAATTAATTGTTATTTTAAAATTTTAAATTGTACTCTGTCACACACACTGTAGACTGAATGTGTTGGATTAGACAATATTAACACGGTTTGTGAGAATAAGGAGTTTGAGACATCAAAACTCGTTCCGAATTTAAACCATTATCTCGCATCTTGTTTTTCCGATGACCTCTCCTTCCCCTGATTCTGCAAAGGTCCTTTCAGAGTTTTATCAGATAAATGTTCCTTCTTCACGGTATGCATTGGTACGATCCGCCTGTCCTCATTTACTGTTCTCCAATTTTCTCCAGTACAACCTCCAATATGTTTTAATTGCAGTGCCGAAATCAGTTGTTCTTGCACAATAGAGTTCACAGATGACATAATTCAACTGCAGAACAGCGTCAGCGGTAGGAATACCCTGGGATGGGGCTAATCCGCAGCTCTGACAGTTCAGAAAATCTGAAAGTGACGTCAAAATACCAATTAAAATATTTTGATTACTTTATCTGATTGTAATATTACTGTCATAATTTTCACCCATTTTTAAACAGCCTACTCTCGTTTTGTAATCCCTATATACTAACACATATCTAGTATACACGTGTATGGAGCCAGATCAATGACAAAAGAATAATGTATGATGACTCGTGTATAATGTATGGTGGAGTATGTATGATGACAGTAGTACCTGCAGCCATACACCAGTATGCTCAGAGATTGAGTTTTAACATTATTTTTTAAAGTTGAATTATCCTTGTATTTAAACTAAACTGCATTTGACCTTTTCTACCTGAAATTGTGATAGGATGGCTGGCGATTAGCAATTATCTGCAGTGCATATGTGAAAGATAATCAGCAGAGCATGTGTGAAAGTTAATCAGCAGTGCATATGTGAAAGATAAGATGCAGTGCATGTGTGAAAGTTAATTAGCGGTGCATATGTGAAAGTTAATCAGCAGAGCATGTGTGAAAGATAATCAGCAGAGCATGTGTGAAAGTTAATCAGCAGTGAATATGTGAAAGATAATCAGCAGAGCATGTGTGAAAGATAATCAGCAGTGCATGTGTGAAAGATAATCAGCAGAGCATGTGTGAAAGATAATCAGCAGAGCATGTGTGAAAGATAATCAGCAGAGCATGTGTGAAAGATAATCAGCAGAGCATGTGTATAAGTTAATCAGCAGAGCATGTGTGAAAGTTAATCAGCAGTGCATATGTGAAAGTTAATCAGCAGTGCATATGTGAAAGATAATCAGCAGAGCATGTGTGAAAGATAATCAGCAGAGCATGTGTGAAAGATAATCAGCAGAGCATGTGTATAAGTTAATCAGCAGAGCATGTGTGAAAGTTAATCAGCAGTGCATATGTGAAAGTTAATCAGCAGTGCATATGTGAAAGATAATCAGCAGAGCATGTGTGGAAGATAACCAGCAGAGCATGTGTGAAAGATAATCAGCAGAGCATGTGTGAAAGTTAATCAGCAGTGCATATGTGAAAGATAATCAGCAGAGCATGTGTGAAAGATAATCAGCAGAGCATGTGTGAAAGATAATCAGCAGAGCATGTGTGAAAGATAATCAGCAGAGCATGTGTATAAGTTAATCAGCAGAGCATGTGTGAAAGATAATCAGCAGAGCATGTGTGAAAGTTAATCAGCAGTGCATATGTGAAAGATAATCAGCAGAGCATGTGTATAAGTTAATCAGCAGAGCATGTGTGAAAGATAATCAGCAGAGCATGTGTGAAAGTTAATCAGCAGTGCATATGTGAAAGATAATCAGCAGAGCATGTGTGAAAGATAATCAGCAGTGCATGTGTGAAAGATAATCAGCAGAGCATGTGTGAAAGATAATCAGCAGAGCATGTGTGAAAGTTAATCAGCAGAGCATGTGTGAAAGATAATCAGCAGAGCATGTGTGAAAGATAATCAGCAGAGCATGTGTGAAAGATAATCAGCAGAGCATGTGTGAAAGATAATCAGCAGAGCATGTGTGAAAGTTAATCAGCAGAGCATGTGTGAAAGATAATCAGCAGAGCATGTGTGAAAGTTAATCAGCAGTGCATATGTGAAAGATAATCAGCAGAGCATGTGTATAAGTTAATCAGCAGAGCATGTGTGAAAGATAATCAGCAGAGCATGTGTGAAAGTTAATCAGCAGTGCATATGTGAAAGATAACCAGCAGAGCATGTGTGAAAGATAATCAGCAGTGCATGTGTGAAAGATAATCAGCAGAGCATGTGTGAAAGATAATCAGCAGAGCATGTGTATAAGTTAATCAGCAGAGCATGTGTGAAAGATAATCAGCAGAGCATGTGTGAAAGATAATCAGCAGAGCATGTGTGAAAGATAATCAGCAGAGCATGTGTGAAAGTTAATCAGCAGTGCATATGTGAAAGATAAGATGCAGTGCATGTGTGAAAGATAATCAGCAGAGCATGTGTGAAAGATAATCAGCAGTGCATGTGTGAAAGATAATCAGCAGAGCATGTGTGAAAGATAATCAGCAGAGCATGTGTATAAGTTAATCAGCAGAGCATGTGTGAAAGATAATCAGCAGAGCATGTGTGAAAGTTAATCAGCAGTGCATATGTGAAAGTTAATCAGCAGAGCATGTGTGGAAGATAATCAGCAGAGCATGTGTGAAAGATAATCAGCAGTGAATATGTGAAAGATAATCAGCAGAGCATGTGTGAAAGATAATCAGCAGAGCATGTGTGAAAGATAATCAGCAGAGCATGTGTGAAAGATAATCAGCAGAGCATGTGTATAAGTTAATCAGCAGAGCATGTGTGAAAGTTAATCAGCAGTGCATATGTGAAAGTTAATCAGCAGTGCATATGTGAAAGATAATCAGCAGAGCATGTGTGGAAGATAACCAGCAGTGAATATGTGAAATGATGGCTGGTGAATAGCGATAATTTGCAGTGCATGTGCAAAAAGTCTCAAGACTGCCTATAGCCTAGTGGCTAAGGTACACGACTGGGACCCCCGAGGTTGGTGGTTCAAGTCCCAGTCCAGTCACAGCAAGAACACCATTGCTGTTGAGCCCTTGAGCAAGGCCCTTAACCCCACATTGCTCCCAGGGGAGATTGGCCCTTAGTTAGTCTAATCAACTGTAAGTCGCTTTGGATAAAAGTGTAAGCTAAATGACAGTAATGTAATGTACGACTGTTTGTATTCTGTCACCTGAAAGGTTGCAAGTGCATCCAGGTGGGGAAAAGACAAGCAGGTACCCCTGTATGACTATATGATGCCCCATAAATTAGTTTGGCACTTTGCTTCCATCACATTTGAATAGTTTAGGGGTGAACTCACAAGCTCATAATTATTAGTTGTGGATTTACTTTTTTATTTTTGTGAATGTTAGGTCTTTGCAAATACAATAACTATGAATGTAAATTTTTATTGTCCAAACTGAGGTAGGAGCCCAGATGAAATTTAGATTTTTGGATCTAAATTTTGAAATAAGGAACCTGTTAATATGAACTTGTTAAGATTCCTAATGACTGAATTCTCACCCAACAACCTGAAAGCTATGAAACTTCTAACTCAATGAATAAAAAATTAAACTGGCACAAAACAATACAGATTTATGATAACTACCAATATATTCACAGTTAATAAGCTCACTCTCAAAATATCTAAAATAAAAACAGCATGCAATTTAATTATTTTATCATCAATTTGTACTCCTTACACATGACTGCTGTTAGCTGTTGGCTGCAAAGACATCACAATTTACCTTTCTCTTTCAAAAACAAAAGAAAAAACATACAAATCATAACACAAAACAGAAAAAGGAAATAATGTGTAGAGAAACAGGAAGTTCTTGACAGCAGGATAAGAAACAGGAGAGGCAGAAAGCCTCTGATGCAGCAAATAACATGTTAAAAATGTGTGATTGATTATAATCTGCAAGGGTGGGTAGGTACAGTTCATTTTATTTAATCTTTTGCTATCCAACTTGTTCCTTTTCCAACATATTTTTCAGCAAACACGTTGACATGTCTCTTTCTCCAGTTAAGGCTGAGTTATGTGGTTTATGTCAATGAAATCTATGTCAATGATTTGGTTAAATGCTGGCCCTTTTTCATCAATATTTAAATGTTAAGGCAAAATTGCAATTCAGCTTCTGGGTTCATAGACATTAATTTGTCAGTGTTTATGCATCTCTGAGTTGTAAATCTCTGAAGATATTCTGTAATTCAGATTTTTGGGACTGAATTTAAGAGTTAATGGGAAAGCTGAAAACTACAGTTTGTGAATTTCATGTGTTTTGCCTGTTTTGGTTTAGTCACTTGATCTGATAGGATTATAAATGTAACAATTCTTTATGACCTGGAAGTATGTAATGTAATAATGTAATTTACTAGAATATAAAGTGATGGCTAGTCACATGGAATTAGTTATGTGTTGGTGTGTCGGGGGCAGCTTTTTTTGGGCAGCTAATTGAGAATTTGGCTGGGAGCTGGGGAATCCCTTTGCACTGTTGTTTGTGTGCATGTATGTTATGCAGGATTAATAAATAATATTCAAACAATCTCTTTCCAGTGTTAGATTCTCTGTATGAATGCACCTCATGCTAGAGCTGGAAGGGCCACTCGGCCATACTGTCTGTGGAGAGTAAATCCAGGGTGAACTGACAGATTTATGGTGGTCCAGCCGTGAGTGGCAGTGCAATGCCACAATCACTGTCCTTCTGTCACTCCACGCAATGCAGAGAGCCACTGCAGACCCTACCCCACTCCACCCAGTGCAGAGAGCAAATCAGTCTGAACTGGTAGCCTGCAGGTAAGTCCAGTCTCACAGTCACTGGGCTGCCTGCAGGTAAGGCCAGTCTCACAGTCACTGGGCTGCCTGCAGGTAAGGCCAGTCTCACAGTCACTGGGCTGCCTACAGGTAAGGCCAGTCTCACAGTCACTGGGCTGCCTGCAGGTAAGGCCAGTCTCACAGTCACTGGGCTGCCTACAGGTAAGGCCAGTCTCACAGTCACTGGGCTTAACAGCCCTGTTACCCCACATGGCATGCACCTTAACTTCAGAGCAAGAACCTTCAGTTCCTATTAACATTTCTCTAAACTACTCTGTCCCCAATATAAATGAAGTTTATGTGTTCACCTCTATTTGAAATGGTAGAAAGAAAATGACCCAAAGTTCAAATTACCCTCATATGGCACTTCACACTTTTACAAGTGCTACAGAGAATGGAGTTTCTCAACATTCACCAGCAAGGTGGCCTGCAGAATGAAACATCAAATAGCCAGTCCTAATCCAAACTAGAGATGGTTTGCTTTTCAATAAAGCCTCATATCCGAGGCCATTTCCCTTCGCGTATTGCTTTCACTGTGTCTGTTGTGCTGCCAAAGATGGGAACCAATTACAATACGAGGGCCTTGTCTTCATCTGACATTACTTAATGTCTGTGACGCAGAGAGGGGAAGTATTGAAAACATGCACTAATCTGTGGCATGTTTTCAGTTTACACTCTCAGTCTAGTTTCTCCCTGGAAAAAAAGATTGGAAGCATCTGTTGGGTCTGGGAGAGGCAGAAATGTTTTTGTGGGACTGTGGAGGGGTGAAGTCATCTGGGCCAATTGTGGAGGGTGACGGCTGGAGCTGGGGGCTCAACAAGGAAACAATTAAAGTGGCATCCACTTCCTAATGCCCGTTCCGGCGAGTGTCTGAGTACCAGAATGAGTGATAAGACCATGACGTGGAGTGAGGCACGTGCCTCATTCCATCAGCCAGACTGCAGCCTCAAACCATCCTGACAACCAGACTCCACACTCTTTGCTGCTGACACCTTGAATTAAATCCAGCACAATGGCCTTTATCACTGAACAGTATTCTTCAGCCAGTTACCTTTGCATAACCCTATATTTTCTAGATCAAATATAATAGAAAATGCAGGCCTCCGGGTGGCTCATTCTGCAAAGATGCTTGTTCTGAAAACCAAGGTGTGATCCTTGATCAGCTGATTGACTCCTAATTGTGTCATTGCCAGCTATGACCTGAGGTTCACTGCTGGTTTCATCACTCTCCAAAACCAGCTTGCATTGCTGGTCTCATCAGTCTCCAGTGGCCATTCCAGGACAGCCGGGTGTCTGCAGATGCACAAACCAAGAATATGCTGGATTTATAACCCTTTTACGAGGACAGTGTGTGATTGGTGCATCTGTAGTATGGAAAAATTGAGGGCTTGCCCATATATGAGTTGGGGGAGTCACATGTTCACTGCGTCTTCTTCCTGTGGGTGACACGAAAGTTTGCTATGGAAGATCCGCACCTTAAGATGAAGATTGGTTTGGGAAAAGGGGAAATCAATGTGGCACATCAGTTATTTAGGCATCTCCACTTACCCAGTGAGTGAAGTGTGTATGTTCACAAGGCTGTGATCGCTGTGTGATGCAGCAAGCAGCATTACGTTCAGGTATATTTCTCCTTCACCAAACAAAAAGCAGAGATGCAGCATCCACTCTCATCAGACTGCCACTTGCTGCTGCAGGCCTCATTGGACACACATTTGTACATTGGATTGGACAGTCTTTATTGTCCCCGAGGGGCAATTCGTTTGCAAACAGTAGTATACACAACCAATACACATGTTAAAAAAAGCTTATAATAAATAATCATAAATGCATATAACATACCATAGATGTAATCATATTAAAGTTGCAATTAGATATAAAACACTGACAGTTAGTCCTTAAGTCCTTCGTTAAAATGTGTGTGCAATAGCAGGTAGACCTACAGCTTGTTTAAAAACACAAGAGCTGATGAAACAAACAATCTCAAATATCTGTTTGATTTGGCCCTCCTAAGGGCACCTTTTTCACCTCCTTTCAAATCACCAGGGCAACTCATCAGAAATAGGTGCATATCACTGTGCTGCTCTCAGATCAGTGCACATATGACTGTACTGTCCTCAAATCAGTACAGGTGCAACTGTGCTGTCCTCAGATTAGTACACAGGTGTGACTCTGCTGTCCTCAAATCAGTGTACAGGTGTGTAAATCAATATGTCTGTCTGTCCTCTTTGGCATAATGTCTGACTCTGTAAGACAGACAGCACTGTAAGCATATGGCTCCCTGGGAACTACATTAACCAAATCAATGAGACTTTGCCTGGTTAAATAAATGGTGATCACAGAAAAGAACTCAGGACAATCTGTCCCCCTGTCTGACATATGAGACCAGTACAGAGGATGGACAGCTCTAAGTGTTACTAGAGTACAGGGTTAGTGTTAGGATTTTGGTTGTTCTGCTATGATTTTCTGACCAACAGATAAATTTGAGGAGAGAGCATCCGGGCTGTGTGCATCTGCAGCCCAAACAGAAGAGAGGTGAGCCATGAGCCCGTTCCAGACCGACCCGCCTGGATCCACTTAGTTTTGTCATCATGCAGAGACATTGCTCCCTGCCAGTCAGGGGTGAAGTTCCTCTGTTTCCCGCAGGATCCTGACCGCTGGCAGCTCCCCCTCTAATGGCCGTGACACATCGGTAGGAAATTGATCGTTTCCTCTACAGACAAAATATTTGGAGGAGAATAACTGAATATAGTGAGGCTGAGAGGCCATGGGGGGTCTGGGACAGATGAGGAATGCCATGTCGTCTATATGGTCATGCACTGTGTGCTAATATGAATGCAGTGGGGTAATCTGTGCCAGGGGATAATATGTGCTGGGAGTAATCTGTGCTGGGGGGGTAATCTGTGCTTGGGGTAATCTGTGCTGGGGGGGTAATCAGTGCTGGGGGTAATCTGTGCTGGGGGGATAATATGTGCTGGGAGTAATCTGTGCTGGGGGGGGGGGGGAGTAATCTGTATTTGGGGGTAATCTGTGCTGGGGGGGGTAATCAGTGCTGGGGAGTAATCAGTGCTGGAGGAATCTAATCTGTGCTGGGGAGTAATCTGTGCTGGGGGGGGGGGGGGGGGGGGGGGGGTGCTGGGGGGGTAATCTGTGCTGGAGGGGTAATCTGTGCAGTGCTGGGGGTAATCTGTGCTGGGAGTAATCTGTGCTGGGGGGGTAATCTGTGCTGGGAGTAATCTGTGCTGGGAGTAATCTGTGCTGGGGGGTAATCAGTGCTGGGGGTAATCTGTCCTTGGGGGTAATCTGTGCTGGGAGTAATCTGTACTTGGGGTAATCTGTGCTGGGGGGGTAATCTGTGCTGGGAGTAATCTGTGCTGGGAGTAATCTGTGCTGGGGGGGAGTAATCTGTACTTGGGGGTAATCTGTGCTGGGGGTAATCTGTGCTGGGGGGTAATCAGTGCTGGGGGTAATCTGTGCTGGGAGTAATCTGTCCTTGGGGGTAATCTGTGCTGGGAGTAATCTGTGCTGGGGGGAGTAATCTGTACTTGGGGGTAATCTGTGCTGGGGGGGTAATCAGTGCTGGGGGTAATCTGTGCTGGGAGTAATCTGTCCTTGGGGGTAATCTGTGCTGGGAGTAATCTGTGCTGGGGGGGAGTAATCTGTACTTGGGGGTAATCTGTGCTGGGGGTAATCTACATTTGGGGGTAATCTGTCCTTGGGGGTAATCAGTGCTGGGGGTAATCTGTGCTGGGGGTAATCTGTCCTTGGGGGGTAATCAGTGCTGGCGGTAATCTGTGCTGGGAGTAATCTGTCCTTGGGGGTAATCTGTCCTTGGGGGGTAATCTGTGCTGGGAGTAATCTGTATTTGGGGGTAATCTGTCCTTGGGGGGTAATCAGTGCTGGGGGTAATCTGTGCTGGGAGTAATCTGTGCTGGGAGTAATCTGTCCTTGGGGGTAATCTGTGCTGGGAGTAATCTGTGCTGGGGGGGGGGGGTAATCTGTGCTTGGGGGTAATCTGTCCTTGGGGGGTAATCAGTGCTGGGGGTAATCTGTGCTGGGAGTAATCTGTCCTTGGGGGGTAATCTGTGCTGGGAGTAATCTGTGCTGGGAGTAATCTGTCCTTGGGGGGTAATCAGTGCTGGGGGTAATCTGTGCTGGGAGTAATCTGTCCTTCGGGGTAATCTGTATTTGGGGGTAATCTGTGCTGTGGGGGGAGGAATAAAAGGAATAAAAACACAATACCAAACATCTTCCAGGACACAATTAACAGCAGTGGGGTTAATCCTAACCCTTGATTTCGATTACTCTGCGATTACTTGTTTGATTGTGTATTTTAGCAGTGCATATTGTTTTTTAACAGTGCATTCTCAATCAGACCCTAAGAAAAATTGCTGTGGTTAAAAAAAGCCATGGCTATACTGCATAAAAACTGTAGTCAGTATTTATATTAAAATGTTTAGTCAAATACTGAGTAAGCAATTTACATTTGCATTATAGTATAATCAAAGTAAGCATTGTGTAACTTTTGGACATCTGTATGCGTTTACTGAATTTAAACAATTACTGGGACAAAGAGTTATTTTTGAGATTAAGGTTAAAGTTAGCTCATATGACTTTGATTCACTTTTAGTATGGAAATGATCATGTCAAAATCTATATAATACAATTAATAACCTCCAAATTATTATCTTCACTTGTTACTAGTTAAGATTCATAAACAAAATATTCAATCATTACAAAAGCTGGAATGTGATTACATATGTAAACACTACTCACCCCTACACTCAATTACTGGCTATGCCACCTTCAGCAGCAACAACTGCAACCAAATTGTGTATCAGTCTCTCACAGCACAGCTCCTCCATGCTGGCATGGCCATAATTATGGATATTTATGGGTTTTTAGACATAAATGGCTCTTTTCAGGTCCTAGCACAACAGGTCAGTGAGGTCAATGGCTGGATAGTGCCATTCCACATCCTGACACAGCAAAGCTTCCCAAAGCCAGCACACCATCACCATGTCATACTGCTGGCATGAGGTTTTTCCTGTGCAATGTACTGGCTGGTGGATGTTTAAACTGGACCCATTTCACCAAAAATATCCCACATTTATTTCATTCAGAGAATATTCTTCAAGATCACACAAAATATTGGTGTCATTATTACAGAACGATTATCTCTATAGACTACTAAATCCCATAAAAAGATAAAATTAATTGTAAAAATGCAGAAGGGAACCAATCATTTTTAACATGTACAAACACAAACTCAGTGCCTCATGTTACCTTGATATTGAGTGGATTGTTGTGGCACTAGTGACACCTACTGGTCATGAGGTGAACAGGCCGGTGAAGCATCATGCAGTTTCACTGTAGAAGATATTTGGCTGCACTTTCTTCTATATTTTGTCAGGTTTTATTTGAAACATTCTTATACATTTCTACTTTTATCAATATGAAAACATATTTGTAGAACAAATTTGTTTTAAAGTGCACCAAGAAACCAGAAATCCATTTGACAAAGTGCCCTTGCTTATGTATAAACATTATTTCACAACCTTGAAGTTACTTTTTTATCAAAAAAAAACGTTTAGTCAATTAGCAGATGCTTTGAATTTAAAGTGACTTAAAAGTGCAACACTTAACAGCATCAATAGCAAAAAATGACAGGTAGCATAGTAACCATTAAGCATAAACAGTCATAGCAGGTGTTTTGTGAATGTTTTGTATGCATTTTATGATATTTAGGATATTTTAAGGAGTATGTTGCAGGGGAATGTGGCTCCAAAGGGAGGCCCGAAGTGCATTTGTGGAAAAGGAGGGTTCTCAGTCTGCGCTGGAAAATGGGACGGGATTCAGCCATTTTGACAGAGGCAGACAGGTCATCCCACCAATAAGGAACCAGAACAGAGAACATGTGTGATCCTGCAGCACACCCACCTGGTATCCATAGTGATGGGACCAAAAGGCATCCAAGAGGTGAGGGGGTGGAGCACTTTTGCTTGGGTGTAAAGTGAGAAAACAAACCGGGAGTAAAATGGAGCAGTTCATTTATCAGTGTGGAGGACCAGCATTACTGCCTTGAACTAAATGCATTCAGTGATAGGCAGCCTCTGGAAGGTGGTAAAAATGGGGCTACATGAACCGACGGGGCCGGCTGTTTTCAGCCAGCCTGCAGCTTTCTGCACAAGCTGAAGGGCACAAACCAGCAGACCAGCCAGAGGGACTGACAGTAACGCAGACCAGAGGGAGTTACGGTGTGGCTCTTTCTGTCAGGAGAGGACGGCAGGGATGTCTCGGCCAGGTTTAGCTCTGTGTGACTAATAAGCCTGGCAGCCAGCGATGTGAGTGGTGGCACAGGCTTCAGGATAACAAAGATGAAAGAAGTCATGAAGAGAAATAACGGATTCAAGAAACAGGGTGTAGAGAGCAAAACAAGGGGACCAAGAACTGAGCCCTGTAGGACACCAGTCTGCATGGGGCGGGGGTCAGACAGAGCCCCTCACCTGGTAGAAACACCTGGAGAGACAGGAAGTCAGCCAGGCAAGCCCATCCCAGTCAGCAACAAGAGTAGAACCTCATGGGCACCTGTGCCAAAGGTCACCGAAGGGTCGATGAGGATGTGGAAGAGCAAATTAAAACCATCTTAAATTCTGAAACAGATGGCTGCTGGAGCAGTGCTGCAAGTAGGAGGGGAAGAGATACTGTAATATGATAATGTATGATACTCACCGGCTGTGCTGAATTACAGGAGCTGCAATGGCTCATGGTAATACACCAAATATGGAATACAGCGATCACTTCTGCTGCTCTCTCTCTCACACGCATGCATGCACGCAATTTACAGGACTACACCATCACCCACCACAGTGAAAGCAGCAGTGGGAGAGTTTGATTGGGCTTTTGGGGACAGGGTGAGCAGGATGTCCTTAACCATGTGACATACTCACCTTCCTGTCTAGGACTTTTAGTTGTATAACAATGGTAAACATATGTGCAACACTCTTTCAGTACAGTGAATGCCTCTCCATGGAGAAAAATATCACCTCCCCTTCCTATTCTCCTGCAGCTCCAACCAGCCAGAGTAACACTGATGGGGAAATGATGTGCTGCAGCTTTACACAAAAGTCTTTATTTTCTCATTTTTTATGCGCTTTTCTTTTTACCTGAAGGCAATTCATCACCACCTGCTTTTGTACAACAAAAACAGGTTTACATGAGAACAAAAAACCAAATGAAAACAAAACCAAGCCAAAAAGAAAAGAGTAAATCTGAGTCATTCTTCCATTTCCCTTTTCCCCATCATGCTGTTTTGTAGTACACTTGGCACTGAGGTATAGGCAGTCAGTGTCTAGGCTATATGCGGGTGAGCTGGTGCCACAGGCTGGATGGCAGGATGCTCTCCAAATACTCCATGATGAAGTTCAGCGGTGCAAACAGGGTGCTGAGGAACTGCAGAGACACAAGCCACAGGTGCCATTACCACCTCACACAGACAGGGGGAGCACCACACAAACACAGCAACATCATACACTACCTGGGATTAGCATGCAGCCAAATATTCCCCTCTCAACCAATGAGTGCAATCAAAATACCAAAATGTACCCCTCTCCACCAAAGAGCGAACAAGACAGATTACACATCTGAGGAAGCAGCATGCATAGAAACCCCCACCGATAGTTAAGAAACAACCTTATTTAAAGGAAAATGCTAACAATAAACAACCAATTTGCTGCAGAATAAATGTGTGTTGTTATATATAAACTGAGAAAAGTCACATTCAAACAAATTTTGGTATCATCAGAGACACAATGTTATCAACAGAGACACTGAGTGTGATCATTAAACCCTTTGTTATCATCATATACGTACAATGTGTGAGCGTTATCATTACAGGTGCTGTGTGTGTGTGTGTGTGTATTATCTTAGAGGTGCTGTGTGTGTGTGTGTGTTATCATTAGAGGTGCTATGTGTGTGTGTATTATCATTAGAGGTGCTGTGTGTGTGTGTGTTAGTTTTAGAGGTGCTGTGTGTGTGTTATCATTAGAAGTGCTGTGTGTGTGTTATCATTAAAGGTGCTGTGTGTGTGTGTATTATCATTAGAGGTGCTGTGTGTGTGTGTGTGTGTGTGTGTGTGTGTTTTTAGAGGTGCTGTATGTGTGTTATCATTAGAAGTGCTGTGTGTGTGTTATCATTAGAGGTGCTGTGTGTGTGTGTTATCATTAGAAGTGCTGTGTGTGTGTGTGTGTATTATCATTAGAGGTGCTGTGTGTGTGTTATCATTAGAGGTGCTGTGTGTGTGTGTGTTATCATTAGAGGTGCTGTGTGTGTGTTATCATTAGAGGTGCTGTGTGTGTGTGTGTGTGTGTGTTATCATTAGAGGTGCTGTGTGTGTGTGTGTGTGTATTATCATTAGAGGTGCTGTGTGTGTGTTATCATTAGAGGTACTGTGTGTGTGTGTGTATTATCATTAGAGGTGCTGTGTGTGTGTGTGTGTTAGTTTTAGAGGTGCTGTGTGTGTGTTATCATTAGAAGTGCTGTGTGTGTGTTATCATTAAAGGTGCTGTGTGTGTGTGTATTATCATTAGAGGTGCTATGTGTGTGTGTGTTATCATTAGAGGTGCTGTGTGTGTGTTATCATTAGAGGTGCTGTGTGTGTGTGTGTGTATTATCATTAGAGGTGCTGTGTGTGTGTGTGTATTATCATTAGAGGTGCTATGTGTGTGTGTTATCATTAGAGGTGCTGTGTGTGTGTATTATCATTAGAGGTGCTATGTGTGTGTGTGTGTGTATTATCATTAGAGGTGCTGTGTGTGTGTATTATCATTAGAGGTGCTATGTGTGTGTGTGTATTATCATTAGAGGTGCTGTGTGTGTGTGTGTGTGTGTGTGTGTTAGTTTTAGAGGTGCTGTATGTGTGTTATCATTAGAAGTGCTGTGTGTGTGTTATCATTAAAGGTGCTGTGTGTGTGTGTTATCATTAGAAGTGCTGTGTGTGTGTGTGTGTATTATCATTAGAGGTGCTGTGTGTGTGTTATCATTAGAGGTGCTGTGTGTGTGTGTGTTATCATTAGAGGTGCTGTGTGTGTGTTATCATTAGAGGTGCTGTGTGTGTGTGTGTGTGTGTATTATCATTAGAGGTGATGTGTGTGTGTGTGTGTATTATCATTAGAGGTGCTGTGTGTGTGTGTGTGTATTATCATTAGAGGTGCTGTGTGTGTGTGTGTGTGTATTATCATTAGAGGTGCTGTGTGTGTGTGTATTATCATTAGAGGTGCTGTGTGTGTGTGTATTATCATTAGAGGTGCTGTGTGTGTGTTATCATTAAAGGTGCTGTGTGTGTGTTATCATTAGAGGTGCTGTGTGTGTATTATCATTACAGGTGCTGTGTGTGTGTGTGTGTGTGTGTGTGTGTGTGTGTGTGTGTATTATCATTAGAGGTGCTGTGTGTGTGTTATCATTAGAGGTGCTGTGTGTGTGTGTGTGTGTGTGTGTGTGTATTATCATTAGAGGTGCTGTGTGTGTGTTATCATTAGAGGAGCTGTGTGTGTGTGTGTGTGTGTGTGTATTATCATTAGAGGTGCTGTGTGTGTGTGTGTGTGTGTGTTAGTTTTAGAGGTGCTGTGTGTGTTATCATTAGAAGTGCTGTGTGTGTGTTATCATTAAAGGTGCTGTGTGTGTGTGTATTATCATTAGAGGTGCTATGTGTGTGTGTGTTATCATTAGAGGTGCTGTGTGTGTGTTATCATTAGAGGTGCTGTGTGTGTGTTATCATTAGAAGTGCTGTGTGTGTGTTATCATTAAAGGTGCTGTGTGTGTGTGTTATCATTAGAAGTGCTGTGTGTGTGTGTGTGTGTGTATTATCATTAGAGGTGCTGTGTGTGTGTGTTATCATTAGAGGTGCTATGTGTGTGTGTATTATCATTAGAGGTGCTGTGTGTGTGTATTATCATTAGAGGTGCTATGTGTGTGTGTGTGTGTGTGTATTATCATTAGAGGTGCTGTGTGTGTGTGTGTGTGTGTGTATTATCATTAGAGGTGCTGTGTGTGTGTGTGTGTGTATTATCATTAGAGGTGCTGTGTGTGTGTGTGTGTGTGTGTGTGTATTATCATTAGAGGTGCTGTGTGTGTGTGTGTGTTGTGTGTATTATCATTAGAGGTGCTATGTGTGTGTGTTATCATTAGAGGTGCTGTGTGTGTGTGTATTATCATTAGAGGTGCTGTGTGTGTGTGTGTGTGTATTATCATTAGAGGTGCTGTGTGTGTGTGTGTGTATTATCATTAGAGGTGCTATGTGTGTGTGTATTATCATTAGAGGTGCTGTGTGTGTGTGTATTATCATTAGAGGTGCTATGTGTGTGTGTTATCATTAGAGGTGCTGTGTGTGTGTGTGTGTGTGTGTATTATCATTAGAGGTGCTGTGTGTGTGTGTGTGTGTATTATCATTAGAGGTGCTATGTGTGTGTGTATTATCATTAGAGGTGCTGTGTGTGTGTATTATCATTAGAGGTGCTATGTGTGTGTGTGTATTATCATTAGAGGTGCTGTGTGTGTGTTATCATTAGAGGTGCTGTGTGTGTGTGTGTGTGTGTATTATCATTAGAGGTGCTGTGTGTGTGTGTATTATCATTAGAGGTGCTGTGTGTGTGTGTGTGTATTATCATTAGAGGTGCTATGTGTGTGTGTATTATCATTAGAGGTGCTGTGTGTGTGTGTATTATCATTAGAGGTGCTATGTGTGTGTGTTATCATTAGAGGTGCTGTGTGTGTGTGTGTGTGTGTGTGTGTATTATCATTAGAGGTGCTGTGTGTGTGTGTGTGTGTATTATCATTAGAGGTGCTATGTGTGTGTGTATTATCATTAGAGGTGCTGTGTGTGTGTATTATCATTAGAGGTGCTATGTGTGTGTGTGTATTATCATTAGAGGTGCTGTGTGTGTGTGTGTGTGTGTATTATCATTAGAGGTGCTGTGTGTGTGTGTATTATCATTAGAGGTGCTGTGTGTGTGTGTATTATCATTAGAGGTGCTGTGTGTGTGTGTGTATTATCATTAGAGGTGCTATGTGTGTGTGTTATCATTAGAGGTGCTGTGTGTGTGTTATCATTAGAGGTGCTGTGTGTGTGTTATCATTAGAGGTGCTGTGTGTGTGTGTGTGTGTGTGTGTGTGTATTATCATTAGAGGTGCTGTTTGTGTGTTATCATTAGAAGTGCTGTGTGTGTGTGTATTATCATTAGAGGTGCTGTGTGTGTGTGTATTATCATTAGAGGTGCTATGTGTGTGTGTTATCATTAGAGGTGCTGTGTGTGTGTTATCATTAGAGGTGCTATGTGTGTGTATTATCATTAGAGGTGCTGTGTGTGTGTGTGTGTGTGTATTATCATTAGAGGTGCTGTGTGTGTGTATTATCATTAGAGGTGCTATGTGTGTGTGTGTGTGTGTATTATCATTAGAGGTGGTATGTGTGTGTGTATTATCATTAGAGGTGCTGTGTGTGTGTGTGTGTGTGTGTGTGTTAGTATTAGAGGTGCTGTGTGCGTGTTATCATTAGAAGTGCTGTGTGTGTGTGTGTGTGTTAGTATTAGAGGTGCTGAGTGTGTGTGTGTATTATCATTAGAGGTGCTGTGTGTGTGTGTGTGTGTGTTATCATTAGAGGTGCTGTGTGTGTGTGTGTGTGTGTGTGTGTGTGTATTATCATTAGAGGTGCTGTGTGTGTGTGTGTGTGTTATCATTAGAGGTGCTATGTGTGTGTGTATTATCATTAGAGGTGCTGTGTGTGTGTTATCATTAGAGGTGCTGTGTGTGTGTTATCAATAGAGGTGCTGTGTGTGTGTGTTATCATTAGAGGTGCTGTGTGTGTGTGTGTATTATCATTAGAGGTGCTGTGTGTGTGTTATCATTAGAAGTGCTGTGTGTGTGTGTGTGTGTATTATCATTAGAAGTGCTGTGTGTGTGTATTATCATTAGAGGTGCTGAGTGTGTGTCATCATTAGAGGTGCTGAGTGTGTGTTATCATTAGAGGTGCTGTGTGTGTGTTATCATTAAAGATGCTGTGTGTGCGTGTTGTCATTAGACCTGCTTAGCTGGCTAGTAGGTAGGAGACTCACAGCTTTAGCGAAGATGCCCATGAGCTCAGGGAACTGGTGTGTGAGAAGAGCCAGCATGGCAGTGAAGGAGCAGAGGCCCGCAGTGAAGAGGATGAAGAAGGGCAGCTCCTTCTTGGGGTACACTGACACCTCATGGAACACTGCTTACACACAGCAATGGACAGCATCAACCACACCTCCACCACACACACACACACACACACACACACACACACCACAAACACACCACAAACACAAAAACCCACACCTTACACCACACACACACACACACACACACACACACACACGCTAACGGTGACACAGTGTCTCGCAACCAATATAGCTGACTGATACAACTATTCACATATTACCACAAATGACAAACCTACTGCTCAATCCAACACCTCCATGCTTTTACTTGTTTGAATATTGCCATTTACTGTATAAAGAGCACTGCATAAATGAGAGAGAGGAGAATCTCTTACTTGGTAGCAGTTCTCTGTCTGCTGTTTCTGTGCAGATGGGGTAGGGATAGAAGAGGTGGCCTTTCTCCAGGGGGTAAGGGATCATTCTGAAAGCTAGCCCACAAAGAGGGACAGCAGAGTCAGGCATTACCACAGTCAACCACAAGTGAATAAATGGAAAAAGGGAAGCTCTACAAATGAGAGAGACACATAAGTATGATAGAATAAATTCATCCGATGGTTATTGAGGTAGTACAGACACAGGTGACTCAGGTACTCACTGCCCTCCCAGGTGCAGTGCAGGAGGTTGAGGGCTCCTTCCACCCTCTTCCAGTGCTGCAGGTGGAAGAAGGCATATGCGATGGCCTCGCTGTCTCCCCGTTTCAGAATGTGCTCCGGAGGCAAGATAAGACTCTTCATTTCTAAGAGGTACTGCACAGAAACAAGCCTGCTACACAACACAGCTACAACAGAGAAACAAGCCTGCTACACAACACAGCTACAACAGAGAAACAAGCCTGCTACACAACACAGCTACAACAGAGAAACAAGCCTAGTACACAGCTACTGCAGAGAATCCTTTATGTGTGTGTAACGCACTTTGTGTACGTGTGGGTTTAACTCCATGGCTCTGTGAATGAGTGTGTGTGTGTGTAACTCACTTTGGGTATGTGTGGGTTGAACTCCACATCTCTGCTGAATAAGAGTGTGTATGTGTGCGTGTGTCTGTGTAGCTAACTTTAGGTACATGTGGCTTGAACTCCACGATTCTATGAATAAGTGTGTGTGTGTGTGTATGTGTTTCGTGTAACTCACTTTAGGTACGTGCGGGTTGAACTCCACAGCTCTGTGAATGGCCTCTACAGCGTTCATCTCTGCTGTGCTCAGGCCTCGCCGTGATGCTGCTTCTGGGGAGAACCTGGGGGGTAGGAGATCCTGTGAGTCAGTAAACTAAGCTAAACCAGGCCCTGTATCCCACTAAACTAAACTCTGTACCCCACTAAACCTGACACTGTACTGATAAACCTGACTCTGTACCACACTAAACCTGGCTCTGTACCCCTCAACTGGGCTCAGGCTCTGTACCCCACTAAACTGGGATCTGTAACCCCCTAGACTGGGCTCTTACTTATCAGAGTTTTGTAATGAAGGGTACTTACTTATCTGAGATGCCCCTGGCTTTCAGCAGTGCTGCAGTGTAACATATTGTTGCGGATTTTGGTAAACTAATATCTGTGAGGGCACACAGACAACATAGGGATTCATTAGGGCAGAATCAAGTGAAGCATTTTAAAGCACTGGTACTGTGGCTATGCTGCCAGTAGAGTCAGCACAGATAACATGTTCAGTCTTCAAGTTCTGAATTGTAATTGGGTAACACTTTCTAGGAGGCAAACACGTATGATGCACTACTAATGCACTATAAACACTGCTGCAGGCACTCATAACAACTGACAGGTAAGTATACTGGGTGAGGTGAGATGGAGGAAGTTCACTATCTTTCTGAAATTGCTTTACATTGTCATTTAACCCAAGCTAAAACAACACGCAGCTGTCCAAACGGGATGTCATTGTATGTCAGTGTTCATTTAACTGCAAAACTAAGAGAACAGAACTGAAAATCTTTACTAATCACTACACCCCTGAGGAAGGAGCATCTGCGCCACACTGCTTCAGAATCACAAACAACCACATTACTGAAGTGATCACCACATGGCATGCCCTCTCTACCACGAGTTTGAGTTTTGATTATTCATATCAAAAAGCTTTGTTCAGTTGAATACAGTACTACCGTGACACAGTGACAGAGAATAAAAGATTGCAAGAGAGAATGGGAGAGTGTGAGAGAGGGTGAGACAGTGAGGGAGAGAGTGTGAGAGAAAGTGGGGCAGTGAGAGAGAGAGAGAGAGAGAGACAGAGAGAGAGAGAGAATGAGGCAGAGATAGACATTGAGATTGTGAGAGGGAAAGTGTGAGAGAGTGAGACAGTGAGACAGTGAGTGAGTGAGTGAGAGAGACAGTAAGGAAGAGAGTGAGTGAGAGAGTGAGACAGTGAGGGAGAGAATGTGAGAGAGAGGGAGACAACGAGGGACAGAGTGAGAGAGAGAGTGAGACAGTGAAGGAGAGAGTGAGAGAGAGAGTGAGACAGTGAGGGTGAGAGAGAGTGAGACAGTGAGGGACAGAGTGAGTGACAGAGAGGGAGACGGTGAGGGACAGAGTGAGTGAGAGAGAGTGAGACAGTGAGGGACAGAGTGAGTGAGACAGTGAGGGCGAGAGTGAGAGAGAATGAGACAGTGAGGGACAGAGTGAGACAGGGAGAGAGGGGAGAGACATACAAAGGGAGCTAATCACTAAGATGCCTGAGGCATGAAGGTGAGGGTAGAGTCTACCAGGGATGAAGGCATTTATTTTAGCGGAGACATCTGAGCGGCCAGGATGCGGTCTCATTCTGCAGGCACTGAAAATATCTGAAAATGGCTGAAATTAGATTTGGGTATGCACATAATATGAAACTGAATAGTGCAGTTTTGTTGTGTTGTTCTGGGTGTGTATGTTGTGTGTGTGAGCATATGGCTGCCCTACCTGCATTAACTGCTATACCTGTTCGAACTGCGCTGGCTGCATTAACTGCTATACCTGTTCGAACTGCGCTGGCTGCATTAACTGCTATACCTGGTCGAACTACGCTGGCTGCATTTGCTATGTTACCTGCTGCAGCTGCGTTGGCTGCGTTAGCTGCACTGCACTTACCGTCGTATTTGGCGAGTACAGCTTGCACATCTGCATAGGCCTGCAGTTCCAGCAGCGTCTCCAGCAGGTTCTCATGGATGCTGAACATACTGAGGAGAGGGAACTCCTTCATTAACTGGAAAACACACAACTGCTGTTACATGTAAAAGCAAACATGGGGGCCAAGCTCACATTCAGAGCAACACAATATGTCACTTATCCCGCCTTCAATGTCATAATCCCTGCTCTGCCCCACTCACACAGCAATATAGCCCAGCCCACTGATAAAAATACCCGAGCCCACTGATAAAAATACCCGAGCCCACTGATCAATATAACCCAGCCCACTGATAAAAATAACCCAGCCCACTGATAAAAATAACCCAGCCCACTGATCAATATAACCCAGCCCACTGATAAAAATAACCCAGCCCACTGATAAAAATAACCCAGCCCACTGATCAATATAACCCAGCCCACTGATCAATATAACCCAGCCCACTGATCAATATAACCCAGCCCACTGATCAAAATAACCCAGCCCACTGATAAAAATAACCCAACCCACTGATCAATATAACCCAGCCCACTGATCAATACAACCCAGCCCACTGGTAAAAATAACCCAGCCCACTGATCAATATAACCCAGCCCACTGATCAACATAACCCAGCCCACTGATCAAAATAACCCAGCCCACTGATCAATGTAACCCTGCCCACTGTTCAAGTTCACAGTGTGGGTGAAATACAAGGTTTCAGCTGCTGTGCGCGTGGATCTATTTAACCACACACACCCACCCAACCACTAAATAAAGAGCAGTATCTAGAATATTACGTCTGGTGCTGATAATCCCTCACCCTGAAGCGTGGCATCAAGTTCTGATCGGACAACCTACAGTGATTCACATTATCCAAATCAACAATTCCTGCTCTTGAGTGGCTACTAGCATTTTAAAACAGGAAATGTTTATGAAAATACCAAAGCAAAAACATAAAGCAGCTGGAATCAGAGAACTCAGGCTGGATTCAAGTTCAGGCTGCTGCAGTAAGGACTCAGCCTTATGTAGTACGCACTCTACCAGGTGGGCTACCGGGGCCCCCCCGACTGTGTGATTGCATTAGTGAATTACGGCTGGGTATTGCCTATAACCTCACAATGCAATACATATCATGACACAGAGGCCATGATGCAATACATATCCCAATATGCATTGATTTCAAATATAAACCATATCCTTCACAGAGTTTAAAACAGCAGCTGTTTTTTATCATTATGAATGGAATGACAGCAGAAACACACAACTAAAAACAAAATGAAGGCCCAGAAACATTTTTAAAGTAAACTAAACACAGCAAATGTCAATAAGCAAATCTAAGGCAGGGAGGGCTGAGTCTTGCCTCAGATACTTACATCCCTTATCATCTTCACCGCCTCCCTGGGCCTACCCAGCTTCCTGGAGCACATGGCTAGCCTCCTCTTTATGTACACCAACACATTAGTGTCTCTCCCTGCAGGAGCAAACAGCAGCACTGATATATCCTACCATATACAGGGTCAACTAAATCACCAACTCAGTAGTGGGTTCACTTTGCAGGCAGGGCACTGCTTTTCTGCCCTGAGCAAGGCAACTAACCTGAACTAACCTGAATCGCTTCAGGAAAATATACAGCGGAATATATGGATTGTGCACAGAAATGTTAACTGTGTAAGCTGCTTTGGCATCTGCCAGATGACTGACAGTAATGTAAAATGTAATGTACACATTCATGACATTAAAAGGTCACTAAACACACATACAGTGAATTACCCTGGACTTCTGGCAGTGTGTATGGTGCTTGTGGAGTATGTGTGTGATACTTACTGTGAGTGTATAGAGTGTGTAACTCACTGTGCTGTGTGTGTACAGTGTAAGTCACTGTGCTGTATGTGTGTGTGTACAGTATAACTCACTGTGCTGTGTGTGTAGTGTAACTGGCTGTGCTGTGTGTGTGCAGTGTAACTCACTGTGCTGTGTGTGTGTAGTGTAACTGGCTGTGCTGTGTGTGTGCAGTGTAACTCACTGTGCTGTGTTTCATGCTGTGCTCCGTGGTGCTGCAGCTGTTGACTGCGTCTGTAGCAGCTTTCGCCAGTCTTCAGAGCCTGCTTGAACAGCCTCTCTGCCTCCACAATAGTGGTGGCCTCTTCCTCTGCCAACAGGATGTATGCTGTGGCACAACTTAATACAAAAACCAAAAATCACAGTTCATACAACTAACAGTCTTACAGTTCATACAACTATGTCTCACAGTTCATAAACCCGTACCCGTCCATATACAACATTTACAAACAAACACCATCACAGTTTCATGCACAAGCATGTGTGCGCATGCATAGTTGTGTACAGGCATGTGTGTATGCAGAATTATGTACTCGTGTGCATGTGTGTGCGCATTTTTGCATGAACAGGTGTGTAGATGTGTGCAGGTGTGTGCATGAATGCAGTTATGTACCGGTGTGGATGTGCACAGGTGTGTGTATGGGTGTGTGTGAGGAGGACACTCACTCCTCCAGCTCTAAGGCTTCATGAGCAGCAGAGACCCGAGCCTGAGGATTCCTCTCCCTCCAGGCCTTCTGCATTACTGTAACACAAACACACACACTGCATGACTGCAACATGAACACACACGCACACACACACTGCATGACTGCAACATGAACACATACGCGCACACACACTGCATGACTGCAACATGAACACATACGCGCACGCACACACACATGCACGCACACACACACACACGCACTGCATGACTGCAACATGAACACACACGCACGCGTACGCGCCCGCACACACA
The DNA here is from genome assembly GCA_019788955.1 of Albula glossodonta. NCBI lineage: Eukaryota > Metazoa > Chordata > Actinopteri > Albuliformes > Albulidae > Albula > Albula glossodonta. The sequence goes on from JAFBMS010000230.1 coordinate 91,120, forward strand.
CACACACGCACACATGCACAGGCACGCACACACACACACAGACGCGCACACGCACGTGCACACACACAGCATGAATGCAACATGAACACACACGTGCACGCACACACATGCACACTCACACGCGCACGCACGCACACACACACACACACACTGCATGACTGCAGCATGAACACACACGCGCACGCACACACACGCATACGCGCACACGCGCACACACACACACACACTGCATTACTACAACACTGCAAACTCACACACTCTACAGTGCAGCAGGGTTCTTACTGGCATCTGCGGGACGCAGGTGGTCCAAGTCACAGGTGAAGAAGGTCTGGTGGTCCTGGGCCGACAGGTTCATGTCGTAGTAGGTGAGAGGCTCTCGTCCTGTCACCCATGTGTATCTGCCAGACCCACATCCAACCCTGTGAATCATTACTGCACCAACGTGTCCAAGAATTCACAAAGCCTCTCAAAGCGCTGATTTAGGATCAGCTCCACCATTCAGCTCATAATGCATGAGGTTTGGATATGTGGCAGGGAAACCTAATCCTAGACCAGCACTCCTACCTCGAGACAGTGACACTTGGCCTTACATTCATACTGAAGATGCTGCAATGATCTGGGTCATATGACCAAGCACAACCAATGAAACTACTCCAAGAAAAGTGCAGCGCTCTTTCTACAAATAAAAACCTACAAAAGTGCAATGGACAAATTGGATAGATCTGAGCTCAGTAATGGCTATGACTACATACATAATGTATGGTTACCTGGAGATTTACACCATTTAAATGATTAAACAATTGCATAATATCACTGATTTCCATACATGCTCAGAATGAGAGAGAAAAAGAGAAGGGGGTGGGGGGGGGGGGGGGGGGGGGGGAGGGGGGGGCAGGGGGAGGAGAGGAAGGAGGGAGAAAGAGAGACAAGGAGAGAGGAAGAAAGGAAAGATAGAGTGAGAGAGATACTCACCGGTTATACTCTGCTCCTCTGAATAAGTTTAGTGGATTTCTCCAAACTTTACATTCTGTAGGTGGGGAAACAAACATGTGGGTGGCAGGTTACAGCAAAGGAACACCTGCACATCAGCAGTATGTCATGATACAGGTTGAGGCAGTCCCACCTGAGACACTCTGCTTGCTAGAGTCTATGTCTCCATTACTGGAGCTCAGGCTACTGGGGGACGCAGTGTCCACTCCGCCCAGCAGAGGGCGCAGGTGGCTTACTGACACCTGCTCGATAAAGGACGTGCCATACTTCCTGAAGTACCACCACTCAAAAATCTGCGGGAACACAAAAATCAGTCAGTGCTTCACCTTACAGAAGCAAAACCATACATCACAGGCTTTATCTTAAAGAATCAAAATTACACATTAAATCTTGCAGAATCAAAAAAACATGTCACAATCTTGAACATACAGAATAATTCCCAATTTTAAGACTGTATGGAATCTGACAGTAGCTTTCCCAAAAGCTTGAGGTGCATTTTTACAGGAACATTCAGGCTTGGACTGGTGGAGTCAGTGTGGGGCTGTCATAATTTAACAGGGAAATTACCCAGGATGCTCTTCCACAGACTGTACTCAACACAAACACCTACAAAGGGAGTCTTCTGGACTGGTCTTAGTCAAACACTTGCACAGTCTCAATGGAACATCTGTACAGTGTCAATTACAAATCTGTATAGTCTTAGTCAAAACCTGCAGTCTCACTTGAAAACTGTACAGTCACATGGCTATACAGTCTTGTACATTTAGCAACAAGTTCACAAATGTCAGTAAAACTCTTTTTCACACAGGAGAGATGCTTAGCATTGAGATTAAGCTGAGATGGGCTGGGTTCATGGCGTGACTTGACACTACCTCGCCTCATAAGAAACAAGCTGGATTGGGTGGCTCCATGTTTGCTACGGTAAATCCAAAGACAACATTTTGTTCTTCATCCTGATGTGTTTCTGTGTTTTCTATCTTCTCTTTTTCCTGGAGTGGGCATTTTCTTTGTTGGTGTCAGTGCTGCTGCTTGGTGGACCACATTAGTTTTTTACTCATCTGTCCATTTTCCAACTCAAACGGGAGGGTTGCTAGTTAGCCAAATTTTAGCTAACACTGGACACTTTGTGAGTGTGATTAGGAAAGCAAATACTACACTGGCCCTGCAAAAAATCTTGCGCCCAAATATCATTCACAAATTATTGGTGAAATAAATCATCCAATAAGTGCACTGGTTGTATTTTTTCAGCCTTTTGAGTTGAAAGACCAATTGCAACATTTGGGAAACTGAGAAACACTGTTCTACAACACAGATTTATATGAGTAATGCACTGAGTGAATGACATATGAGGTGGGGCCAGTTTCCAAGCAACCTGAATAGAACCTGCAAAGCTGAAGTTCCGCACAGTAGCACAATGGAATGTGATGTAAAGGGAGCTTGAGATTGGGCTGAGACAGCATGCACCACCTAAATCAAACAACAATGAAGCGACACACTCACCAAGATCAGCCCCGAGATTAAGGATGACGTTCCTGTCAAAGCCACATAAAACTTAGGGGTTAAAGTGTTGAGAAACATGCTTACTGTGGAGACAAACGAAGAGAGGCAAGGGGACCCAGGGGGAGGGAAGGAAGAGAGACAGGAGAGAGGAAAGATCATTAATACACTGCAATATTCATGAGTTCCACACTAGGAACAATGAACACATCTTAATCCAACAGAAGAAAATGACTACAGACCGATACCAGTGGCCACCCACATCTCAGAAAACAATTATTTACTTGAAAATGTGTGGGAAAACTAATGGCACCAATGGCTAAGCAGTCTGGCACTCAGGCTAATGCTAATACAGCCTGATGGTACTGGCACTCATGCTAATGCTAAAACAGACTGATGGTACCGGCACTCGGGCTAATGCAGCCTGATGGTAAACCTAATTTAAATGGTACCATAATTAAAGTCTAGAGGCACGTGCAGCACCTTAGCCATCATACAAATCCTTTTAATCAACAAAACAGGGGCCTGTTTCCCTGCTTCTACAAGAATTGACAAACATGACAACAGCCACATCTTGCGTTCATCTGAGCTTTTATACAACTGTACAGTTTATAAAAATTGAGACATCTTGGGTGATGGTCTCTTTTTTATTTGGAAAAGCTTGTTTCCTGGACACAGGCCTTAAGTACAGAGCACAAGGGATCCTGGTTTCGCAGTGGATACTGCACTGGACACCCAGACTCTGCATTGTGCTGCACTATGTCTGGAACATTAGCTTGCAGCCTGACAACACACAGATTAAGAACGCAGGACATGAATACAAGACCAAATTTTGAATAATAACAAATTATCTGTTCCAAAAGAGCATTTGGAACAGATGAAAATATTTAGCAGTTTCACATCAAATGAGAAAGTGTTTTCCAGTTTTGGGCTGTGATTGGAGCTACAACAGAAAAGTGGTAAATAGCATACAACAAGTCTGCGTACAGTCCGTGATTTATTCTGTGTCAGAAATCAGTTTTGAGATGAACCCCATTAAGACTCCATGTATCCTGGACTTAATGAAGACCCAATGCATGTAATCAGTCTGCAGTCACATTACATGGGACACCCTGGGAGATTTCCCACAATCCCCCTGTGGCCCTTCCAGTCTCCTTGCATGGCTAACCATAACGCACATTAGTCTACTCAGATCTCACCAATGAAGAGTGCTGTAGAAGGACAAAAGCTAAACAGTTAAAGCTGGAAATATTTACATTTGTTTATCGAAGTTGAGGACAAAAGCACACACATATTTTATTAGGTGATATGAACAAACAGCCCTGGATAAAAGAAAAAGCCAACTGGTCAGAGAAATGATCAAAATTTGCTCATTAAAAAGGGCTCCACACATCATTCAGCACAGAGAGTTTAATGAAAATTTATGATTAGCACACATGGAGGCAAAAGCCTTGCCACAAGTATGCAATTATGCAGCAGTCAAATAAATAACACTGTCAGAAAGCCAGTCTGAGTCTGAGTGTGTAACAAACATTCATATTATGCTGCAGTATTACCACAGTCAAGTGGATCTGTATGTATCAAAGCCTTAATCCCCTGCTGCCTGATGTGAACCACTGAATAGCTAAACACAGCCCTGCTGCTCCAGTTTCCCCAAACAAGTTAGTTTGCACTGTTAATACTTCAGTCACTGTGGCATGCACACACACACACACGCACACACGCACGCACGCACGCACACACACACACACACACACACACGCACACACACACACGCACGCGCACACACGCGCACGCACACACACACACACACACACACACACACACACACACACTCACACACGCACACACACACACGCACGCAGAGTCATCAGTGTCTTCTGTAGATGTATATATATCCCATTTGAAACATCACAATTCTACATGCACAGCAGATCGAGGTAGCAGACTAGCAGACAGGAAAGTATTTACCACTTCAAGCTGAAATCTGGACATGAAATCCTGATGGATGTAATGTGTGTATTTGTACTCATGAAAAATTGTAAGATGTACACTGTATTATACTGTAATACAGTCCCAGTTTTAAAGATAAAAGAACAAAATATCAGTGTTAATAATTATAAATACTCCAACATGAATTACCATAAGACCATGTGGCTGAGATTTAGAGTGAATCCTGACTGTAGTTATTGCTATGGGATGAGCAGTTTTAGGCTATGGCTGTGGTGTGAACAGGTTTAGGTTATTGCTGTAGTGTGAGCAGCTTTAGACTAAGGCTTAGCATGAGCAGGTTTAGGCTATGGCTGTATGAGGAGCAGGTTAAGTTATGGCTGCAGTGTGAGCAGTTTTAGGCTATGGCTGTGGTGTGAGCAGGTTTAGGTTATGGCTGTAGTGTGAGCAGCTTTAGACTATGGCTGTAGTGTGAGCAGGTTTAGGCTATGGCTGTATGAGGTGGAGGTTTAAGTTAAGGCTGTAGTGTGAGCAGGTTTATGGTATGCTGTAGTGAGAGTAGGTTTACATTATGGCTATATGAGGAGCAGGTTTAAGTTAAGGCTGTGTTGTGAGCAGGTTTAGGGTATGCTGTAGTGTGAGCAGGTTTACGTTATGCTGTAGTGAGAGCACGTTTAGGTTATGCTGTCATGAGAGCAGTTTTAGGGTATGCTGTAGTGTGAGCAGGTTTACGTTATGCTGTAGTGAGAGCACGTTTAGGTTATGCTGTCATGAGAGCAGTTTTAGGGTATGCTGTAGTGTGAGCAGGTTTACGTTATGCTGTAGTGAGAGCACGTTTAGGTTATGCTGTCATGAGAGCAGTTTTAGGGTATGCTGTAGTGTGAGCAGGTTTACGTTATGCTGTAGTGAGAGCACGTTTAGGTTATGCTGTCATGAGAGCAGTTTTAGGGTATGCTGTAGTGTGAGCAGGTTTACGTTATGCTGTAGTGAGAGCACGTTTAGGTTATGCTGTCATGAGAGCAGTTTTAGGGTATGCTGTAGTGTGAGCAGGTTTACATTATGGCTATATGAGGATCAGTTTTAAGTTAAGGTTGTGGTGTGAACAGGTTTAGGTTATGTTGTAGTCTGAGCAGGGTTTACGTTGTGGCTAAAGTGTAACTGTGGGGCATTCTCGGTGCTGGGGCTTGGTCTGTTTTAGTTCTCAATGTCACCCTGATGCAAAGCCAAGATAACAGACTGTAGTGTCACACACGTGCACATAGACTCATGCAAACACAAACACACAGCTGTGCCTGCCTAAACCACCCCATGCTGAGAGAGACAGAGGTGGGAGGGTCATAGACAGCAGATGAACAAAGCAGAGGGGAAGTGCACTATGGATTTTGAAACCCTGGCTTTTATCATTGGTCTCTTCTACAAAATGGTAGAATCCACATCCTGTAAAGCAAAACGTCACAAGGAAACATGGAGTAAGCAAGCAGATAATTGACAAAGAGAGGAAGCATGGCAGTAAGGATACCAAAGGAGAGACTCAGAGTGAGCGTGACAGGAAGGAGGCACGCAGAAAGAGAGGAGGTGTACTTACATGAGGACTCAGTGCCGAACATGGCTGGCGCAGCGCTGAGGGTGAGAGAGAGAGAGGTGGTGGTGAGCAGTGACTATATGGCAGCAGGGCTCACAGAGTGTACAGCCCGGCTCCGCCCCTGGCGGCTCCAGGGAGGCCAGGTGCTGCAGGCCCCAGCACACTCATACACACAGGCCCCAGCCAGGACAGCAGCCCAGAATCCCAGCACCAACCCTCAGCTTGGTGTGCACACTGTCAAATCCACACAAGGAGACAGCAGCAGCTCGCTCTCTCACTGTGTTTCGCGTTCTGGTAGTCTGTTTTTTGTTCAGCATGCTCCCGCGCTCTCTCCCTCTCTCAGCGCTGCAGCTGGGCTGCCCTAGGTGAAGCAGAAACCAGATACTGCAATTATCCAGCTATGCTTAGCTGGAGCTATTGTCTCAGCAGGGAGCCAAACAGACGGACTGACGTCAGGACTGTGCTCCAGACCAAGAGCTGCCAGGCAGGGGGAGAGAGAGAGAGAGAGAGAACAGTAGGGCAAGTGGGCCAATCAAAAAAGGGGTTTCTCTTGTAGCCAAAAAGCACACTTCCCCCAACAGCCAGTGAACAGACTGCTCCATGACGGTATACAAAAAGGCCCAGCACCAGTAATGGGAAAACCCACAACATAAAGCCACTTCTCAAACTCTCTTAGAATGTGAGCAGCATGGAGATCATTATGAAAATAGTGACAAATCTAAAATACATTCCATGATCATTGATCAAAGTCCAAGGTATTTTATCAGCAACAAATTCAAGTGTAAAATCTGTATAAAGGATTTTGAAGAACACCACACTAATAACTTCTAGTTATTCTCCTTCTCCAGCATACGATTCTCTGCTCACACACATCTCTCTTCTGAACATAATATGACTGCATGATTTGTTCAGTTGGTAATTTTCACATTACAACTATAAAGAGTGCAATGAAAGGCACAAAGGACAAGGATGACAAAACATGACCCATTAAATACTCATTTAAGCTTTAATAATATTCATCTTCTGCTACAAACTGAAAATATTAAACTATACACCTAACCTAGAACTCTGAACATTTTATTTCATCTAACTCTTACTATATACTCAAACTTCTGTACTTCTATCTCTCCCTCAACTACAGGTGCAAATGATATAGTGTTATGAAAAGTTTCTTTTTAATGCCAATGAGAGTGACACAACAAACATAGGGGCTTATTTTATACATCATCACTCCACTCATGCCATGGACTTTTTGCTCCTTTATCTCTCTCCCAGATCTGATGGGTACCCAAAGATTACAGCTCTCATGCACAACCTGATATTGTGCCCACAGATTTAAGCCTTATATGGCATCTGCACCCTTTCTCAGAAAGTCCACAGGGTTGCCTTCCTCTCTATGCTCGTGTCCCAATGTGGTGTAATATTTCTCAGCATGGTATGCAACAGGAAAAAACCCTGGGAATGACAGAAAAAAGTGTTTCTTCTTTCTGGTTGGAGAGTGTGCATAGCATTCTAATTTCTGCACTTCTGCATCAGTAACCTGAAGATGCTTTAGCAGCTGCTTCCTGCCTGATGGACATAATGCTACCAAAGAGAGAAGAAAAGCCCCTTCTGCAGGATCATAAGGAGTTTACATGATTAAATCTAATTTCACATTCTCAGTGCATGATGGGTTTGCTCAGGGTTTGTTTGAAATTATGGTGATCTCTGTTTGACGCCAATCTCTCATGTCCTACTGGGGCCAATAGCCTGCCCTCCTTAAAATAACCCCCTCCCACAAAACAAGAACTAAGCTCCACCCAGCTGTGTGACCAATCAGCCAACTGAAGTGTTGATAGTTCATAGTGTTTTACAGTGTCATACATACAGGATCATAGTAATACACAGTGGTTCAGATGGATCATAGTGCGTCACAGTGGTCCAGGTAGGTCATAGTGCTTCACAGTGGTTCAGATGGATCATAGCACTTCACAGTGGTTCAGGTGGGTCATAGTGCGTCACAGTGGTTCAGGTGGGTCATAGTGCGTCACAGTGGTCCAGGTAGGTCATAGTGCTTCACAGTGGTTCAGATGGATCATAGCACTTCACAGTGGTTCAGGTGGGTCATAGCACTTCACAGTGGTTCAGGTGGGTCATAGTGCGTCACAGTGGTTCAGGTGGGTCATAGTGCGTCACAGTGGTTCAGACGGATCATAGCACTTCACAGTGGTTCAGGTAGGTCATAGTGCGTCACAGTGGTCCAGGTGGGTCATAGTGCGTCACAGTGGTTCAGATGGATCATAGCACTTCACAGTGGTTCAGGTGGGTCATAGTGCGTCACAGTGGTTCAGATGGATCATAGCACTTCACAGTGGTTCAGGTGGGTCATAGCACTTCACAGTGGTCCAGGTGGGTCATAGTGCGTCACAGTGGTCCAGGTAGGTCATAGTGCGTCACAGTGGTTCAGATGGATCATAGCACTTCACAGTGGTTCAGGTGGGTCATAGTGCGTCACAGTAGTTCAGGTGGGTCATAGTGCGTCACAGTGGTCCAGGTGGGTCATAGTGCTTCACAGTGGTTCAGATGGATCATAGCACTTCACAGTGGTTCAGGTAGGTCATAGTGCGTCACAGTGGTTCAGATGGATCATAGCACTTCACAGTGGTTCAGATGGATCATAGCACTTCACAGTGGTTCAGATGGATCATAGCACTTCACAGTGGTTCAGGTAGGTCATAGCGCGTCACAGTGGTCCAGGTAGGTCATAGTGCGTCACAGTGGTTCAGGTGGGTCATAGTGCGTCACAGTAGTTCAGGTGGGTCATAGTGCGTCACAGTAGTTCAGGTGGGTCATAGTGCGCCACAGTGGTCCAGGTAGGTCATAGTGCGTCACAGTGGTTCAGGTGGGTCATAGTGCGTCACAGTAGTTCAGGTGGGTCATAGTGCGTCACAGTAGTTCAGGTGGGTCATAGTGCGTCACAGTAGTTCAGGTGGGTCATAGTGCGTCACAGTGGTCCAGGTAGGTCATAGTGCGTCACAGTGGTTCAGGTGGGTCATAGTGCGTCACAGTAGTTCAGGTGGGTCATAGTGCGTCACAGTAGTTCAGGTGGGTCATAGTGCGTCACAGTAGTTCAGGTGGGTCATAGTGCGTCACAGTGGTCCAGGTAGGTCATAGTGCTTCACAGTGGTCCAGATGGGTCATAGTCCTTCCCTCTCTGTATCGTGGTTCTGCTTTCGCTCCCTCAGTGCATCGCGGTTTTTTATGTACATTATATGTAATCCATAATCTGAATTTTTGCTCTATCGCGGATTTTTGCGGTATTTAACAATTTTTAAATTTCCAATATTTTCATTATTTTCGTGAAAAAATAATCATTTTCTAGCCTAAAAAGGGAAAAAACTGTTAAAAAATAAATTAAAAGACCCTGTATGTATGTGTACTGTAACACATACATACAGGGTATTGCAAAAAAAACCTGTACGTACGGGTAAACGAGATTTGGGTTGGGAAATCTAAGATGCCCGCATGTTGTACGTTTGCAGTACTGAACTGGCCTTGTGTGGCGGTATAGAAATTTTTAAAATTCCATGATTTCATTATTTTCGTGATAAAATAAGCATTTTTTAACCTTAAAAAAATGAACAGTAAAATATAGTAAAAAATAAAGTAAAATGTTTCTCATTCTTCATTTAAAATGATTTACCTTTACATGTGTATTTCCATTTACAGTAGTTTAGTGTATGTACATTGAATTTTACTTTACATTTAAAATGTTTAACAATGTATTTAATGTACAGGTATTTAATGTATTTCAAATGTACATGTTGTATTTCCATTTATATTTTACATAAAAGTGTTTACATATAAGAGAGTGGGAAAAGGTAATACAGACTAGGGAGGTTTGTAAAGGATTAATATATACGTAAATAATATAATAACTATTTCGCCTCTACTTCGCGATTTTTCCCATCTCGCGGGCGGTCTTGGAAGGTAACCACCGCGATAGGAGAGGGATCACTGTAGTTTCACTGTAGTTCAGATGGGCTCCAGTGCTCCAGAGCAGTTTAGATGGCCAGCTGTATTTTAGAGAGGTTAAGCAGGTCACTGATGCATTACACTCTGTTACTTGACAAAGAGTATTCTCCAGTTAGTGGGATATCTGTTACGGTGCAGCAAGTTAATGGAGTACAACCCCAGCAACTAAGGCAGATCCATGCTCAAGTTACCTCTGATAGCCACCTGTTCATTTTGCAGCCATGTAAAAACAAACCAACTTGCAGGTAAACTGCATGGAACTCTGATTACTGTTCAGCATCACTGTGCAGAGACACCCCAGAGAAAATGCGTCAAACCTCAGCCATACGGGTGTCTGCTGCCACCTGCTGACAACAACAGGTAATTTATCACAGAGGGTGAGGTCTAATACCTATGCTCCTCTCCTCCACTCCCCCACTACCACTCATCTCCTACCAGGAAGTATGTGGAGAAAAAACAGGTAGGAAACGAGTGAGGAAGAGGAGGAAAAGAGATGTTAAGAAAATTGGACCAGCTAATCTGCTTCCACATCATCAAAATTAATATCATCTATTGAAGTAGTAACTTCGACTGATACCAAGGATACGTAATCCAGTCACGATTGTCATCCATTGCCAGCCCTTTTTATGCATTAAAATATGTCAGTCACTGTCATTCGGCTGTTTGGAGTCATGATTTAACATAAACATATGTGCAATGAAATCAAGAAACCAGCTAAGTCATACTGAGGCTCAAACCGGGATCACAACACATTCTCAGACCTACACGATTTCTACCAAGCGCAGGAAGCAGAGGGGTCGGAGGTGCTCTTTGTGTTGCATGGTCTGCTCCTTGGTGCCTTACAGTCTGGCACAGCACAGACGCATAGTCACAGTGCCGACGTACTTTCTAACTGCACATACGCATGCATTCTCCCCTCAAACGTGTGATGCAGCTGAGAGAGTGAATGCCAGTAGTGCTACTCCTGGCTCAGCATTGCTGGGGAGGATATAGGGATTCAGCACCAGTTTCAATGCTCTCTAGTGGTCTCTCCTGGCTAGCCTGTCACTTGCAAGATCATGAAATCAACATACTGTATGCTGATTCCACATTCCCCTGACAGCAGAAGCAAAATTTGATTGTGTGGAAAACAACAAGGGCTAAATCCCTGTGTACCAAAGGAGTCACCTGTGCTGCCACTTCCTCCTGGGTCTGTGAGGGAGGAGCTTATTACACAACTCAGATCAGGTGGGGAAAAAGGGGCAAAAAAATTATGCAAAAAGGAAAACTGGACTGAGTATCTGATGGGTATATAGGGCCTGTCATACCTACAATAAGACACAGGAAAAAACAACATGTGAAATTTTGGGTTATAAGGACCTCTGAATGCATTACAATGAGCTTTACACATTTATTTAGAATCCAGGAAGACCAGCGATGGTGAAGACCTTTACCATTATCTGTTACTCCACTCCTGTAGGTACGCTGTGTCTGCACATTAATCTCCAGTTAAACCTACAAACACTGCATCCCTCCAGGACTGGAGGTCACAGGGCACAGTAGGCAGCGGGACACAGCCCACATGCAGGTCCTGCAGCAGCTAGCCATACAGTCTGCTGTTGCTGGGTAACCCACGCAGTCTGTGCAGCGGCCAGGAGAAGTCAGCCTTCTGCTTCAGCTGTGCTCTTACTGAAGGCCACTACCACCCTGGGCAGAGCAGTGCCAGAGAACAGGCCAGGTGCTAGTGCCTTACACTTCTGCATTCCCCTACAGAGGACAATTACTTCCTCTTCTGATGTGTGCTCAGCATTCTAGTGTAAAATGGCTGCCATAAAATCTAACTGATGGGCATTATACACTGGAACTAAGGTGAGGTTCTCCTTCCACTGTTAAGTTCTTTGAGTTCTTTTCAAGTTAAAATATAAATACAATGCATAACTATCATTAACATTACTACTAGGTTGAGGCAATATGGTTTAAAAACAATATCTTGATATTTTTTTAAATAGCTACATACAATATATCTCAAACTGAAGTCAAAACCAAGTATAGTGTTAAATAACAGCCTTTATTTGTTTAAACATGACAGCTGCACACTGTATATATTTTAACAGTTGCTGTTAAGTTCAAATAAACTGTTAAAACAATGTAATTACTTGCACAGCATTTCTCTTATATCGGTATCAGCATAGTTAGCAGAACTAGCCTCACAGTGTTTGACAGATTTGTCGCTCTGCACTGGGTGGTGTGGTTTGAGGTGGTGCAATACATTTGTGGTACTGCTACCATTTGTTGCTGTCTTTTTGGGCAGCCTGCTCTTTGCAGTTCTCATTCACGTTGTCCTGAATAGGACAACAGTTGATGGGTGTGGGTACAGTGATGTGAGTGTCTGACAGAGTTTCTGGGGGGGGGGGGGGGGGGGGGGGGGGGTGGGGGGAGGGGGGGGGGGGGGGGGGGGGGGGGGGGGGGTGTGTGAGAGAGAGAGAGAGAGAGAGAGAGAGAGAGAGCCAACTTTTAAAACACGCAAATGATTACACTGTGAGCTAGCCCTAATTCGATATTACAATATGTCAACATCTTGTATCTTGTGTTAAAAAAATTACACTGAGTACACTGAATATATCCAATATATCATACAGCCCGAATTGCTACCATTACAATTTATACTATTATTAACATCATAAAAGGAGTGAGCTGGGGTGTATCCCTGTGTAGTTTCTGGGGTTCAGCTTTAAAAGGGCCCTGGTGAATTGGTCAGGTTACTGCTGTCACAGGTTATAAAGGGCCCTGGTGAGTTGGTCAGGTTACTGCTGTCACAGGTTAGAAAGGGCCCTGGTGAGTTGGTGAGGTTACTGCTGTCATAGGTTAGAAAGGGCCCTGGTGAATTGGTCAGGTTACTGCTGTCACAGGTTAGAAAGGGCCCTGGTGAATTGGTCAGGTTACTGCTGTCACAGGTTAGAAAGGGCCCTGGTGAGTTGGTCAGGTTACTGCTGTCACAGGTTAGAAAGGGCCCTGGGGAGTTGGTCAGGTTACTGCTGTCACAGGTTATAAAGGGCCCTGGTGAGTTGGTCAGGTTACTGCTGTCATAGGTTAGAAAGGGCCCTGGTGAGTTGGTCAGGTTACTGCTGTCACAGGGCTTCTAAATAAGGCTAAGGTACTCTTTGCAGGGAGGCTGAACAGAGGGAGGCAGGATTGAGTGTGTCTGAACTAAAAAAGCCCTGGGAGCATAGAGGAGCCCTATCCTACCACAAACCCCTGAATGATGGAGACAAGGAGAGAACAGGCAGCAACCACTGCAAACCAGCCTCTTTCACCAAGAGAGGTTCAAATTCTGGCAGCGATAAAGGTGTTTCCCTGTGAGGGCAATAATGAGGTGTTATGATCGCAAAAAATTTTAAAAGTTAAACTTCTGGTATTTCCTTTGATTATACAATAAAAAGATGTCCATTGGATTCTGCACCTCATAACTTACTGGAATTGACTTCTTAAATTGTTTCCTTAGGTCACTCTTGCTGCATTTCCTAACCTTTTACGCGTTGGGAACCAATGGTGTAATTGAAAACATTCTTTTTGCTATTTTCGACTCAGTGACATCACATTACAACCCCAGGCAAAGGGTTACACCACCTTTCACTCTAAAGACAGAATGTCCTGTATGAGAATACTACAGGTTTAAGCTGCAGTTCTGACCCATATCCTGTGAGATCATCACACTGCTCATGGGAAGAGGCTCATATTAGCTTGCAGACTTTACACTCTTGACATGATATGAAGACACAGTTGACAGGATTTAAGCACTGAGTCTGTGCACTGGATTACAGAGTATTTCCCATTACAGAAGAACAGCACCTGCTACTCCCAGATGCACGGGGGGGGGGGGGGGGGGAGAAAAACCACTCTGATGCTGAGGAAGCATAAAGTTGCCAACACTTCAAGTCCCACAACACAGCTGAGCAAAAAGCTTCTCCCCATTTCATCCTCCACATAAAGTCAGGGCATAGCCACAGAAAAGACCCTACCCAGGGATGTGGCAGCCTGGACCCTGAACTTAACCCTAACCTACACCTGATCACATTCTCAGAGGACCGTGTGTGGAAGTGTGACCTCTGCCTTCTCTCTGTGTAAAGCATGACTGAATCACCAAAATAAATCTTTACTCTTCTCCTAAAACCTGCCTTACCTGGTTGATGTGATTGGTTGGAAAATATTTGTTACGTTCAAAAGCATATACAAGTTTATAACTCTTAACTGCAATACTTTCACCAGCCTTCTGGCAGGTATAAACCTGGCATACAAGGCTAAAATGCAAATGTGTCTGGCACAGCAGAATAGCCTTTTGGGTGGGCAGCCCTCTGGGACACTGCAGTGGACTGTTTAAATGAATGTTTATATGGACGCACACACTGGCCTGAGACGGAGGACCCAGCAGTGAGAAGATGGGCCTGCAGTAATGGGACATTAGAAACTGAGGGGAAAATGGGGGGAGAGACAGAGGGGTTCGAGCTCTGCTGGCTGTTACGCTAGTGTTACTGACTGATAGTATTTACTGGAGTGAGAGTGACTCAACACTGAGATGACCGCCGATAGCCATGGAACCCCCAGAAAGCATTAGGATTATAATGTCTGCTCATTCCACTCACAGCTTAAATGCTCAGAGAGGAAACTAAGTTATGCTGTTTTTGAAAATAATATTGTTGTTTTTTTCTCTTTTTGATTGAAGTTCATGAATTGTTTGCAAAACTTACAATGTATGTAAACCAACTTCCGAAAACATGCAAAGTATGATACCACCTTTTAATTGCTTCATTCTATCCAACCTGTTTCTTCTTCCCCCAGAGGAGAAAGGCTTGACTCACAATCAGTTAGACTCAATGGAATTAGAGACACTCCTCCATCACTTAGCCTCAGGGTTGGGTGAAAGTATTTCAGCTGGTCTTCCATTTTATCTGTTCCGATAGTGAGGCAGAACTACTAGCTTCTTTAAAAAAAGTTGTTCTGTCAACTGAATAGATGACAGATCAGTCTATATTTTGGTAAACGTTCAAATTCCGTGCCATATTATTCCTGAGCCATTTCGTCCAATACAAGTAACGTTAGCTACGTTTTCAACGATGCCAGTGTTCAACGGACTCATTCAAATGTCCAAGTTAAAATAAGAGCAACTAAAATGACGTAGCACACTCTTTAGGAAAATGTTATTGCGGCTGGGCAAATTATCGCTGAGACTTCCCGGTAAATTAGTTGTTAACCTTAGCCAAGTTTAGCTTAGTTTGCTAAGATAGCGAGTTAAGGTATTTATAAACGTAATCTTTGGTAAAGTTAAATAGTGTCCAAAAGCTGGACAGGACGAATGAGAAAACTTCCATGCAGGTTAGAAACGATTTAAAAAATTCAAAAAACGTGATATTCCTTCATTTTGGCCCCTAACGTTAGCAGAAGTATCTGAGCTCGTCTAAAATTAAGTACAATTTCAGACTTAAATAACAAGATGTTTCATCCCAACTGTAACTCGACCACAATTTGGAAACTTTACAAAACTTAAATTCAATACAAATGTGGACACAAGCTCTTTATAAATTACACGATGTTTTACGTTAGCCGCAAACAATTGTACTGGTTAATATGCTACATTTGGTGCCACTGAATGATCTAAATCAGCGATCAGACACGCTACACTGGACTCCCCAAAAGACAGCTCAAGCTCCGCGCTGGTAAGAGGCACAAGACACGCAGACGTGTCTGCGTAAGTAGCTAACTATTCAAGCTAACCAGCAAGGTACTGTACTTTTCAGAGACATAAAACTGTGGGTCTAAGACGAGCTTACCTGTAATATGTTTATGGTTTACTTTGAATGACGCTCGTAGAAGGCACATCAGAAACAGCCTAACAAAATAACCCAGAAATCCAGAAGTATGTCCAAGAACAGACAACACACAACTTCAGTTAATGCATGAAGCCATGGCCATTTTCAGCCATGTTAGAGCTCAATTCTGCCCCTGGAGGTTGGTGTATCCCAGGATCTTACACGAATAAGCCACGACTGGTGCAGTTCTATGGAAATAAACCACGAAAGGGTGGTGTGATGCGGCCCTGAGGCGAAGCCATTAAACCACCCTGAGGTGGTTTATTTCCATAGAACTGCTCCGCCAGGAGTGGTTTACTCCGCTTATACCACGGCTACTTACCAAAGAAATAATTCGGCACTCATATTAAATTAGGCTGTTTTATTATTTTTGAACAAAATAATATGTGTACATCCACAGAATATAGTCAATTCAATAGCTTGACAAATCCAAACTTTAAAATGTAATTATTTTAAAATTTAGCCTACATTAAAAATACTATACAGTAAACATGTAGGCTTCGGCTGCTGAAACTATAGTACCTTAGCCCACTAACTATACATTTCTAATACTGCCAGCTACAGTGTCCGCTTAGCTGGTGAAGTGGATAACGTTACATTCGCGCATTCACTTGGAAATAATACACACCCCTCCAGCCAATCAGAAACGAGTGTCAAACCATGCCGTGGTATAAGTTTCAAAAATTAGTGATTTGTTTGTTCTACTGTCAAATAAAACGAGGCAAAATTCTTCCATTTGTTGAGCTCGATGGTATTCCGATCATTCAGATATAAAATATGTGCAAATTTGTAATACAGCGCATTGGAAGACCATCATAATTTCGCCCTGATGTATTAAAATAATGGAACATCCAATTAAATCGGTTAACAATGTTATGACAATACGGTTCACATAAAACAGGGCTAATTGAAACTTCTGATGCAAAGACAATTTATACCTGTGTTTACAGTTCATTCAGTGATCAAAACGTGTTGAATCTCGTGTTGCAGAGAACAGAGCAAAAAGAAAGGCCGTGTACTGCAGGCAGGTGACATGTAGCAACAGGGAAAAGTTCTGAAAATGATAACCCACCAGCCGAACTTCCAGGGATAACACACGTTTCTGTGAGAGGTCCCACTGGAAGCCATTGTGCCGTACATACTGCACACGAACATAAACTAGCTGTCATTTAATTTGTCACAACTGAAATTGCATAACAGGTAGTTCTGAGAACAAATAAATCACCAAACGGACAGACAAAATTTTTAATACAGGTATATATTACAATGTGCCTCGTTATAATACAGTCATGTCTGTTTTAATAAAAATAAGAAATTAGGGTATGTAATACAAACGTTGTAAGCCATTCAGCATGCGCACGTGAAGCAGCAATGCCCTATGAGTAAGGCCGGGGACGTTTATAATTTTGCCTTTCCTGATTTTATTTGTTTCTTGTAGGTGGCTCTGCAATCGTGCCCTATGTCACAGTGTTAACATGTTATTTTCCATGAGTGAGCTGCCATTGATGCAGCGCCTTTTTCACATGTGTGAGACAGAATGGTGACATTAAAACAGTATTACATGACAGACGATTAATGACTGCTTGTGCAAAAGATGACTGAAGTATGAGTAAAAAGCTTTTTTTGTACACATTGATGACATAACCATATCAAATTCATATTTTGATTTTAAAATACTTAATCCTACACTACATTTAAAGAGGGTATCAGTAAAACATTTGAGTTTTCATTTGTCAATTTTACTTCCTCCTGATCCAATCCAATAGGTGTGGTCTCACCTTCACAAGCCACAATAGCCTTGGGTGGCACATGACTTGCAAACTTCCCACCACTACTACAGTGGCAGAACACATATCAGCAACTTATATTCCAAATAACATAATTATAATGAGTTTATGACCTCTGTATAAAGCTCTTAATAAAAGTAGGCATCTTAAAGTGTGATCAATGATTTATATTTTGTGAGACAACACCTTTTCATTTTAATTTGATCTTTTTGTTTTTCTTGTTTTACAAGGACAACACAACAAACACAGTCATGCAGTCCTGGGTTTTAAGCATTCTGCATCTCCTTTCCAATCTTGTAGCTGAGGATCTTGTTCCAGTCAATCTTGGTGCGGGTCACAGGAAGCTGGCGGCGTAAGGCTTTGAAGGTAGTGTCCGACATGGTCTGGTAATTCTCATTAATGGCAGTCTAACAGGCAGAGGGAGAATGGGTGAAAGGATTGACAGTTTTAAGATCTGCACTGTAGGCTAAGTTGTAAAATAGATAAAATCCCTGAAAACAAACACCAGCCTCTATTCAGTCACAGCCGAGCCTCACACCTTTAGACTCTGAGAGGCTGAGGGAGAAGCTACATTGGGATTAAACAATCTAGCACCTTAATAACTTTAACTTTTCTAGCCAAGGCATCCAGGCCTTCCCCAAACACAGCCCAGCTGTTTGGCCCACCACAGCACCCTGACTCAGGAGGAGGAGGCCATGGCACATAATTCCTCTGACTCATGTGGCAACTGTCAATTGTCCCTCAAAATAACTAATGAACTATGACCCGACCTACACTTCTACCATACCGACAAGGCTGGGCAAATCGCATGCTATTCTCACCCTGCTAATGTAGGACTTCTGACTGCAATGCATTCATATGAAAAAATGAACAAAACAAAGATTTGCTATTTGTATACAACTTTTGAGTTGAACTATTGTAGAGATGTAGTAAAGGTTTGTGTTAGAGTAAACTAATGCTCAAATTGAAATGCTCATGCCGTTATGGGCAAAGCATACATTGGTCAGACTAAACTGAAGTCACATTTACAAGCAGTAGTTTTTACAAATTAAAACAAACTCAATGCTGAGTACAAAATGACTCATATACAGAATGACTCAGATGCAAAATGAGTACAGAATGACTCAGACACAGAATGATTCAGTTACAGAATGAGTACAGAATCATTCAGTTATGGAATAAGTACAGAATGACTCTGATAGAGAATGAGTTCAGAATGACTCACATACAGAAGGATTCAGTTACAGAATGCATTACATTACTGTCATTTAGCTGATGCTTTTATCCAAAGCAACTTATAGTTGATTAGACTAACCAAGGGCCAATCTGGGGAGCAATGTGGGGTTAAGGGCCTTGCTCAGGGGCCCAACAGCAATGGTGTTCTTGCTATGGCTGGACTGGGACTTGAACCACCAACCTCAGGGGTCCCAGTCATGTACCTTAGCCACTAGGCTATAGGCTGCCCCATGCATGTGTACAGAATGACTCAGATACAGAATGAGTACATTATATTGAATACCTGGTAGTCGTTCTCTGCTCCCTCCATGATTTTAATGAATTCCTTAGCAGTTTGCCCTTCATTCTATCAAAGAAAAAAAAGGAAAGGCACACAATCAGTGACAGAGGAAAGCATTCAGTAAAAATGTAACAGTAGGCTCATTCTACAGATGGCAACTTTGTATCACATAACAATCAAAGTAGAAGTGCCACTGACACAATTACAGCTGAGAATGCATCTGATTCTACCAGCAAATCAGCTATTTCTCTAAACCTTTGGAGCTTTCAGTCCCATGTAAGGCCCGAGTGTGATAATGTACTCGGGCCTTACATGAGAGTTGGTAAGTGACATTCCTTCACATAAAGATTGAATCATTATCTTGCAAACTTGTTATTTTTTCTCTCACAAATTTCTAAACAATGATCTAAGAAAAATTGCAGGGCCACAGTAAGGGAGTGATGCTACTGCTGTGTTACATTGTAGATAACTTTAAAACAAGGCTATGTCTCCATCTCAGTTTGTGTGGGTAAATGTGCTACACTCACAGAGATGGCCATGGTCTCCTGAACCTCCTTGTGGCTCACCAGCTGCACGTTTCCATCTTCATAGTAATGAACCTGCAACCGAACCACATTGTTATTATGAAGGGACCATTACCATCTTAACCAACAATGGCCAGACCTTTACAATATGTGTGACAGCCCTGAAAATAAGGGGTAATTTCAGTTTAAAAGCACTTCTTCACTCAACTTTTAAGTCTCTTGTCTCTCCTCTGACTGTATCTCAGTGTAGCAGCAAACATTTCAGGGGATCATCACAGATACCGGTCATAAATTCTGTTCTAGGGTCAGCTCTCTATGCAAATCCAAACTGTAAGGAGTAGAGGCTGAACATTAGAGCTGCAATTTGACCAGTGCCTAAAGACAGTTTGCACATTCACCAAGATGTTTGCCTTCAATCTCTGAAACACAGAGACTGAGTAGATAAAATATGGGAGAAATGAATGCTCAGGACACATCCTGGAGATGAGTTGGTGAGACTGGGGAATCAACATCAGTAGTGATTGCAAGGGGTTATATAGCCAGACAAATATAGGAGTTATTTGGTGGTCAGATGGAGAAAACCAATTGTTAGGGAATTTGACCAGGAGTTATCACCCCTATTCTTTCATTGGATGATTCATGACATCTGAGAGTTTAACATCTCATCTGAAGTATGGCACCTTGCACGCTATAGCACTCACACCTGGCCCACCAACACCTCCTAAGGCAGCAACTTAGGTTTCCCATCCAAGTACTAACCAAGCCCACACCTGCTTATCTTCAGCAGTTTGACTTTCGGAGGATTCAGGGTGGCATGGCTGCAGGAGTGCCTTTACTCTTCTGCTCCACTTCAGCCATACAGATGACTGTATTCCAGCTTACTGAGAGAGGAAACACCAGTCTCCTACAGGATCCTTTCAGGATCTCCCCCAAAACAACCCTCTCTGTCACTCACACCTGCATTCTGCAGAAGGTACAGGTGAGCTGAGGTTCCAAAGGTACTCACAGCACTCCCTGCTTCATAAATAAACAGGTACACACAGCCTCTGCTCTTCTGCAGAAATGCACAGGTAGAAATACACAGGGATACACAGATACACACCTGGATCTTCATAATTCCTGCCACTTGAGTAGAGGAGGGGGTGATGCTGAACTTCCATTCTGACCTCCAGCGCCCATTCCTGTGTGCAAGAGTAAAACCAGGTTTCAGTAAAGACTAACTAACTGGGCTGCAACATTCAGCCAAAATCAACATCTTCTCAGGAACCATTTTAGGTTGGGATGTGCTTGAGTAACGTGTGTCTGTGCACAGGGGGGGAAATAACATACCAGAAGTTTTTTGGTTGGAACTGGTGGCACTCAATGCACACAATAATGGTTTGTTGTCCATCAATCGTTTTCCCATAAATCTAGTGCAAAAAAATATAAAGATTAGTTTACTACATTAATGCACAGATGCAGGTGTAGACAAACACCAGGTGCAGTATTATTGTTATACTAAAACTCTGCAATAATACTGCATCATTCTGATTATGCACAGACTCTGCTGGGGTAGTGCCCTTACAGGAGCCCTTCTAGAACAGATTAAGTAGGGGAAGGGCCCTTACAGTGCAGACTCTGTTGGGGTAGTGCCCTTACCGGAGCCCTTCTAGAACAGATTAAGTGGGAGAGGGGCCCTTACAGTGCAGACTCCGCTGGGGTAGTGCTCTTTCACATAGGCCCGCACAGCTGTGTCCACCGCATTCCTCCAGCTCTCCACACCACTCTCAGCATCATGGGGACGCGGGTCACTGGCTTCCTTACGCAGGTGGTCAAACTTGAAGGAGAGCTTGTTCTTTGGGTCCAGAACTCGGCCACTGCCCAGATCACCATGTTCTGTGATTAAGACCTGAGACACAGGACCGTTCCATGACAAATACACAACCAAACTACTCCAAATATGAAAGTAATGCTTTGAAGGAAGATTGTAGCCTCAGTTCAACGTACTGACTAGAATTGCATTGTATAGAATAGAATGAGGCAAATCTAAAGACAAAAGTTCTCACCAGAAGTCAGAAACTTTAAATCTGAAGTTAAAAGTTAAAATTTACATGTTAAGATAATTCTTACCTGTTCTTCATATCCATCAATTTTTACGGGAGTAAACTGGTCCAAATTGTACTGTGCAAATGCACTAAAACAAAGAGGACAAACACAAACTTAAATTTAGGAATAAAATGTTTTATCATTTCATAAAACTTTTAGTCCATGCAAATGACAGGAGCAAATAAAGGAGGAAAAAATTGTACCAAATGCACTTCATAGTAAAGGGCACAAAACACAGTAAATCCACTAAAAGGGCATAAAACACAGTAAACCCTATGGAAATAGCATTTAAGTGCAGTAAAAAGAGTGAAACTGAAACAGCATTTAAGTGCAGTGAAGAGAGTGAAACTGAAACTGCATTTCAGTGCAGTAAAGACAGTGAAATTGAAACAGCATTTAAGTGCAGTGAAGAGAGTGAAACTGAAACACCATTTAAGTGCAGTGAAGAGAGTGAAACTGAAACACCATTTAAGTGCAGTAAAAAGAGTGAAACTGAAACAGCATTTAAGTGCAGTGAAGAGAGTGAAACTGAAACAGCATTTAAGTGCAGTAAAAAGAGTGAAACTGAAACAGCATTTAAGTGCAGTGAAGAGAGTGAAACTGAAACAGCATTTAAGTGCAGTAAAGGGAGTGAAACTGAAACAGCATTTAAGTCCAGTAAAAAGAGTGAAACTGAAACTGCATTTAAGTGCAGTAAAGGGAGTGAAACTGAAACAGCATTTAAGTGCAGTAAAGGGAGTGAAACTGAAACAGCATTTAAGTCCAGTAAAAAGAGTGAAACTGAAACTGCATTTAAGTGCAGTAAAGGGAGTGAAACTGAAACAGCATTTAAGTGCAGTAAAGGGAGTGAAACTTACTGAGCTGCACCTTCCCTGAGCAGATTGTCATTATTGAGCAGCAATCGAACATCTGAAAGACAGAGCAGGAGGAGGATTGGAAATCAGAAAGTCTGTGCGAGGCGGGATCTTACCACTGTTTATTTATCCTCACAGACAAATTCCAGTACTGTAAAGCCAACACTAACCATCAATTTGACACCAGCATATTCTCAGTCCAATGCTAGCACACAATGCACCACCAATGTTAACATAATACCAACATTCAATGCAACACCAAAGTACTCTCAGTCCAACACCAATATACAACACAGCAATAACTCACTCTCAATGCAGCACTCACACAAACTTTCAGTATAACACATGCTCACTTTATGTTAGCTCTAGTCAAAATTGCCATAGGAATCCTTATACACATATGCAGAACACCTGTTAGCCTTGAGTTAGAGACAGCCTGTTAGCCTAGCTGGTAGCCTTGGGTCAGAGATAGCCAGGGATTTAGTCTACTTTGGTGTGTTTTTCAAGTTAAATGGTAGCATGCATTTGGCCTGAACAACCCAAACAGACTATGTGTGATACCATAAAACAAACTTCAAACGTATCACTCAAACAATTTTTTGTTGTGTACAAACAACAGGATCTCTCAGACAAATTCACTGTGGCCTCACTACAAAGCACTCGCTCCACAGCACTCGGCAGACATTTTGCAGCAGGGATATTTTCCCTCAGAAGAAGCAATTTCTGACCCTCTCTGCCAACCCCATGAAAAGAACAGGGTTGAACTCACCATTGAAAACTTCATTGAATTCTCCAGGAGGAGCATGGATGATGAAGTTAGCTGCTATGCGTACCTGTAGACAGAGGGGGGGAGCATGTTATACACCCTTCACTGGATGGAGAAAACACTGGCCTTCAGCCTTCAACACACTGGATAGCGGTGCACCTTGCCTTTATGAGTGACATTCTGCTCGTGCTCACTGGGAACGGAAGTGATAGTGCACACTGAAACCTCTGTTGAGGGAAAGCAGAAGAAAAATAAAGGCCTGGTTCTACTGGCCTCTCTGTGCTCTGGCCTGTTCAGTGATCAGAATATGCTGTTCCATTTTTGCAACCCAGTGGTAGACTCGCAGTGAGATGCAGATGAACGAGCCCACCCCTGACAGTCTAACATGCAGGTGTGTGTGGTGACACCTGAGCTTTAAATGCAGCACACTAACATTGTAATGCTTCAAACAAGACATCTGCAAACATGATCTCTTAAATTCCAGACACTGCTGATGCACAAACACTACAGACAACGGTTCATCTTCTGTTTGGGCTATACCCTGCTAGAGGTAGAGACGAGTGAAACCACACACATCGGTATAAAACGAAATAGCTCTGTTCTCCTCTCTCTGTCTGTCTGCCTGCTGCACAGATCCTTCCAATCCTTGCAGATTGCACATGCAGAGGTAAGCAGCCATGTTTGAGTGGGAAACCTGCACAGCCATAACTGTGCAAAACACTGTGCCGATTTCCACACCCCTGATCACAGCTTCACCTGCACACGCACCCGCTGCTGCTGAACTGACAAGTGCTTCCTGTCCGTGGCTTCCCTTAAAACTGACAGCACCACCAAATATGGATATGAATACAAGCACTGACCACTCAGGCAGATCAGACCCCTGTGCAGACAGGACAGAGAGGATGCGCAGACAGGGCAGAGGGGATGCGCAGACAGGGCAGAGGGGATGCGCAGAGAGGGCAGAGGGGATGCGCAGAGAGGGCAGAGGGGATGCGCAGAGAGGGCAGAGGGGATGCGCAGACAGGGCAGAGGGGATGCGCAGAGAGGGCAGAGGGGATGCGCAGAGAAGTCACAGAGATAAGAAGGCTTGGCAGGCGATGCAGATGGTGGCCTGCTTTTGAGGAGGCGGCTCCTATCAGTGCTGCTCATGTATCACACATGGATCATTCAATCATTCTATGTAAGGGGAAGTACATACCAGGTTACATTTTCCTTGATACCATTGCCCTAGGCTTACTCTGAAGGAGTCTCAGGCCTGGGATTACTGTGAAACTGCTCTGGGACAATTCATGTTGTAATTCATGTACAATTAAAATGAACTTAATTTAACTTACACACACATGCACATTTGTTCACTTGTTCATTCACTTATACACACTCACACATGCTCATTTACTCACTCCCTTATTCATACACACACATTGTAAAAATAGGTTTGCTCTCTTGTTACACAGGACCAGAGGAACTACATGGGTTTGGTCCCTCTATGTGTATGGTGTGTATATAGCCCCTTTCACACATGCACTGCAACCCTGAAATTTTCCTGAAATTACGCGGAGGAGCTGTATGTGTGAACGCAAACATCCAAATCAGTCGCACCGGACATTGTCCAGACTTTATCCGGTTAGCTCCCAAGTACAAAGTCCAGATAATGTCTGGTTGACCCCATGTGTGAGTAGAGCAGGTAATTTTCTGGAGAATTCGAGTTGGTGTGTTGATGACATTTCTATCATAAGACTGGCACAAAACCGGAAGGATACAAGCATCCGAAGGTAGCTGCTTCGGTCTGCTTGCCTGTATATTGCTTTCTACTCTTTCGTTGATGTTGCAAATACATCCAAATACACATAGTATTGATATCAAAAACAGTCATCATTATGGATGAGTTGGCAGCCTCGTTCACTATCTTAGATGTGGTGTAAACAAAACACTGTGATATCCACGTTTTGTGTACTTTTTGCGTCATGCCCTGCCTCCTGCATGCTCTACCCAGGCGCCACCCTCGCCTAAACCAAACAGATTATTTCCAGTAGGCATGAACGTGTCTAACATGGAAAATCTCTGACTCTGCGCTACATGTGAAAGGGCATGTATGAAAGTTCATGAGAGTTCATGTATGAAAATGGCTTGTGTGTGCGTACAACTGTGTCATCTATGTGTTTGCATGTGTGTTTGGTAAGTTCAGAAATCTGTTGAGTACAGCGCTGTGCTAGGAACAGCTGGATTACCACAGTTATTGTCTCAGAACAGTAAAACAGAAAGGCAGCACCCCCTGCTCTCTCTACTCCAAAGCCCCAGGGTGACAGCAAATCCCAGCTGCTGAGAGTCTGCCCTGCAGACAGCAGAGCGGTGCTGGGGTCAGTCTGCCCTGCAGAGAGCAGAGCGGTGCTGGGGTCAGTCTGCCCTGCAGACAGCAGAACAGTGCTGGGGTCAGTCTGCCCTGCAGAGAGCAGAGCGGTGCTGGGGTCAGTCTGCCCTGCAGACAGCAGAACAGTGCTGGGGTCAGTCTGCCCTGCAGACAGCAGAGCGGTGCTGGGGTCAGTCTGCCCTGCAGACAGCAGAGCGGTGCTGGGGTCAGTCTGCCCTGCAGAGAGCAGAGCGGTGCTGGGGTCAGTCTGCCCTGCAGACAGCAGAGCAGCGACAGGGTCAGTGGGGCCAGTTTGTCCTGCAGAGAGCAGAGCAGTGCTGGGGTCAGTCTGCCCTGCAGGGAGCAGAGCAGCGCTGGGGTCAGTGTGCCCTGCAGTCACACACACATTTCACCATCTGTTGTGAGAGGCCTGCATCATGTGGCAGTTCACCAAGACATTTGATTCTCTGGAGATCAATGAAGACTGAGCCAAGGAACAGCATATATTACTCTGACCTGGTACAACCGCACCCCTTCAGTCCTGTTACAGTCAAACCCCCCTCTTATGTTACCCTACTCCCTAAATCCCTAAATCCTGTTACCCAGTGAGATCAGCCCTCTACCACAGCAAGAGAGGAGACTCTACCCCAAGACTAGCACCCAAAACACAGGAGACCCGATTACCACACTCCCCCGCATCTTTAATGCAGACTGCTGTGCCAAACAGAACTGGCGGACCCAACGCAGTTCTCCCTTGGCTGAAAGATTCAATACTAAAGCAACAGGCTTCAGTCATTTATTTACTACATGAGACTTCCATCGGACAAACCTAGTTAAGCGTAAGAAAGGAAAAATCTTTAAGTGAAGGTTGTTCATGTGTAACTCTGATGATTCATACCTCTTTTTGAAAAGAAAAGTTTGATGTTATTCATTTAATTCGGATGTGATTGATAGTGTGGTGCAGGCGTGTCCAGTCTCACTTGAGAAGGGCTTTTGTTCTAACCTAGTACTGAAATACCTAATTCAACTAAACCAACCCTGATTCAACCAAAACAACACAGATTCAACAAAACCAACCCAGATTCAACCAAGCCAACCCAGATTCAACTAAACCAACCCTGATTCAACTAAACTATCCTTGGTAATGGTTGAACAGCAAAATAATTGTGTGTTTTAGAGCTGGGACAAAACTAAAGCCTGTCCCTTCTGACCCTTCTCAGGTAAGACTGGTGACCCTGGTTTAGAAAAACTGAACCAAAGGCCACTCAAGCACAGGCTGGGTCTCACTGAACAGTGGACCAGCAGAATGGGGACTGAGAGATGTGTGACGGAACTCCACACTGGCCTGTTACAGCAGCAGCTCTGCTTCCAAAGCTGAAAGGACATGAATCAGACGCAGCTGTGAACCAGGGCAAGCAAGTTACAACAGGAACGTACACAACATCCTCGAGCTATGCATTCCTCTCACCAGGGCATCACCAACAGCACAGCCAGCAGCACAATCAACAGCACAGCCAGCAGCACAGCCAACCGCACAGCCAGCAGCACAGCAAGCAGCACAATCAACAGCACAGCCAGCAGCACAATCAACAGCACAGCCAGCAGCACAGCCAACCGCACAGCCAGCAGCACAATCAACAGCACAGCCAGCAGCACAATCAACAGCACAGCCAGCAGCACAGCCACGGGTAGATAAAGTGGGAGGTACAACCTCCACTTTTTAACAATCAAAGCTGTAAAACATATCAGAGGCTTAAGTGTTTATACTACAATATGCAGCTGAGCGATGTGTGTGATGTCATCAGGAGCAGCAGAGAGATGTGTGTGGTGTCATCAGAAGGAGCTGTGAGATGTGTGTGATGTCATCAGAAGCAGCTGTGAGATGTGTGTGATGTCGTCAGAAGCAGTTGTGAGATGTGTGTGATGTCATCAGGAGCAGCTGTGAGATGTGTGTGATGTCGTCAGAAGCAGTTGTGAGATGTGTGTGATGTCATAAGGAGCAGCTGAGAGATGTGTGTGGTGTCATCAGCAGCAGCTGTGAGATGTGTGTGATATCATCAGAATCACAGACAGCGCTGCAGTCAGCAGATACTTCAAGGCAAAGGGATGAATGGAGAGAGGAGACTGGAGGATTCCACACTATGAATCATTAACAAGCCGTACACCCACGTTTCATCATATCGGTGCTACTGCCAAGCCTGAATCCAGAGTCAAAAAAACAGCACACTTTCTGGATAAATGTGCTTGATTGTGGATATCTGATCAATGAATACATTAAATATTTAACACAATGGTTAGCAGCCAACATACAGAGAGAATACCACAGCAAGTTTGTGATCTCATTTGAATGCCATGGTCCTGTCTTTAACTCCTTTCGAGTTTATGACATAATTTCCCCTCACATTAAAAATATTACATTTCTGTCATCACTAAAAGAAAATATAACTGGAGATTGAAGGAAAATTGTGAACAGATGATGTTTTCAGAGTTTCCAGTTCTGTTCAGAGTCCTTATGGAGTTGGAATTTATGTCTTTGATGACAAGTGACTTGCCCATGGGAATGGGGTATTTAAAAACTGCAGAACAAAGAATTACATGAGCTCATCAATTTAAATGCAGATTGTGATGTTCTTATATCGGCACCTTACACTCTATTACTGTATTGATGGGAAGAATATATGAATAAAATCTGTTGCCACTATTTTCCCAAGAGGCCTGTTTTTTGCAATGACCATGTGCATCAATGCAGACACTCAATAGCTTATGTCTGTTATAAAGTATTAAAGTAGAGAACCAGACAACACAGGTACTAATTTATTTACCTTTACTGTGCTGAACAATGCATAGTCCAAATTCTGTGGATGACCATAAGGGATGTCAACTACAAAAGCTGACTCTAACAGTAACTAGATTTAGGGAAAACACAGTAGTGTTTCTTCATAGTACATAAAGGATTTGTTAATAAAAACAAATTTTTAAAAACACAAACACAGTGAAGCTGATTGCAAAATACAAATATAATGGCATCATGAATACAGCTAAATACAGGGAGGTTTCAACACAATATAATTACATATGGCCACAGACGTTGTTGCGCCCTGGATTATCCTAATTATTCTCCCATTCCTGCCGTGCAGAGCGAAAGCACGCACGCAGCTAATTAATAATTAATGTGACACCGACAAGGTAGAATATCTTTTAAGTGTTGGGAATTGAGGTCAGTGCTGTTCTATAAAGACACATTACACCTTACCCTACATGCCTCGCACAGGGATAAAGCTCAATATGCAAGAACTCCCCACACAATCATAAAACTAAAAACTTGTCAAGACTTTGGTGTTGTGCTCTGATTGGTCATAAAGACACGCCCATGATGCGATTGTCAGGAATCCCACGAAAACCTCTGACGTCAAGGTGTTGTTAAACTGAGCTCACAGATGCAATTACGGTCGACTGCAGTTGTGGTAGGACTGGTTATTACTGTCAACTGGCTATTTGCGTCCTCTCCAATTACCCAGAAGCTAAACCAAAGTCTTGATGGGACTGTCCTCGTTAGTTACCTAGCTACCAAGGAACTTAACTTGTGACCGAGCAATGGAATTTCATAGTTAGCAATGCAGCAAGCAAGTTCCTCGCTAGCTTTTCAACTATCGGCCTCAAACACATGGACAGACAGGCTGTGAAATATTCACAGTAAACAAAGAGAAGCAGCAATAAAAACGAGCCTGCGCCGAACCATCAGGGCGTGTGCAGTTGCTAGCTAGCTAACAACTGTGATGCACATCCTGTATGACAAGTATACCATGTTCTGGACCCCAAATACAACACAAACCGAGGACCGAAAACATTTCGAAGCTCCATTTTCGTGTGCCAAGACTAGTACAAGCAGGACGTCGGGCAGATAGCTGGCTATATGCTCTGCGGTTCCTATTTTTGCGATAGGACCGTACAAGGAGCGGTTCCTCTGTTTGAGATTCGCAGAGACAGGAACGGAAGTTGGGCAGGGACTGCTGATCTAAAAATAATAGACTTCTTCTGCCGAGCCTAGCAGCCTCTTTCTCCTGTTACTATTACGCTTGGTTCTTTTGAAGAATGTCAGCAAACGCATGAAATTTAATTTTTTTCACTCATGCATAATTTGTTTTCTCTCTTGTTGCAGTCGACAAAACAATGTGCATCGCTTACCTTCTCCTCATCAGATAACTGCTCCTCATGATCCGCCATCTTTCCTTCCGGCACGAGAGCTCATTGAATTAGAGCTTGACGTCACAAACGGGGAGGATTCCCATGTAGCACGCACAAGCTACGTTAGTTGTCTATTCACGAGCCAGACGCACTCATCATTGATTGGCTTGTAAGCGTCACCTGTAAATTTTAGGCCACTTCGTAGCAAACGCTGGTTGTCAGAGGTGAGAAAAACAACTCAGCCAAGAGAACAATTTGAGCGTCTCTCAATTGTCAAATGTTATGGAAACATATGGATATTTTCCATATTTTACTGTGGACATGATATAATAAATGAAACCTGGGTAAACATCACTATGCAAGAATTAAATGCAAACAAAATGCAGACATTCGTCTAAAACTTCTATAGCCGCGGGCACTTGGTTGTTCAGGATTCCATATACTTAAATTCAAACTCCGAACATTGATTCATACCACATTGCGGGTATTAACATTCATTTTGCATGCTGAAATCATAATTTAGTTCATTTCCAAAAAGCGACCGATTGCTCTCTCATTTTCAATTCTTAAGCGTATGCACACAAGTGACCATGTGCTTTGAAGAGGGTTTTTTTTCGCTCTGAAAAGTAGTTTAAATTTGATCATGATCACTCTGACTGACCTCAGCTCTGGAAAGCAGACTGAGTGCTTTATTCCAGTGGTAGATCAGCAGTTCTAAGTTTGTTTGCGTTGCATATGAACAGATTGTGTTTTGTTCTTCACATAACAGGGAAACACAGTCTGTTAGTGAATGCCATGCATATTCTCTGCATGCTGTTTTTTAAAGCATCTGTGTGACAGCCAGTCTGCCAGCAATCTGTGCTGGATGATCCACCGTCATACAGATTAAATAAATGATAAACAACAGCTCTGTCAGGGCAGAGAGGCTCTCCCTTTGGCCTGCCTGAGAAACTCTGTTAACCATCTGGGTAGATTTCACAGAGATCAGAGGTTGGGCCTTTACAGTTTGTGTGTATGTGCGTGTGTGCATGCAAGTGTGTGTGTGTGTAGTACCCTCTGTGCTGGCGCCAACTCTTACTAGCACAGCAGTGGGGCTAGCTCTCTGTGTGCTCGCTCTAACCCTAATGGTCTTATTACCACGTCAGACTTGGGGGTGAACTTGTGTGTCTGCAGGCTCTCCAGGGCCATCCATTTGACAGGCAGCTTGACGGTGCTCTTATGTTGGATGCTGTAGTACTCCTTATCAAACACATCCCGTGCCATCCCAAAGTCCGCCACCTTCACTGTATATCGCTCATCCAGCCTGAAAGATGGGAGGAGGAAAGAGTGATTTAATACTAAACGGGTTTTACACTCATTACTGTCATTACCATAGCCTTGTGTTTTATTCACAAATCTCACATTGTTTTCTTACTTCATGTGTGTACTGAGTTCTGTTTCCTTTGGTAAGCACATTGTGTGAAATAAATGAACTGGATGATGGATTGAGGACACAATGAAGCACTGTGTGGGTAATGTAGGCCTGGAATGGCCAGGTGTTCATATTGCTACTGTAACACTCCCAAAGCACAGCCTTCAAAAACAGTGCTGCAGAGACAATTACAACAGGGGACTGTGCAAATACAGATATTACATAAAGGTAAAAGAAATAAAAAGGAAATCACCAGGGAAAGGCGCCCTCTAGAGGCCATTCGACCAGCTGCCTGTGGATGTATGAACCGAACAAGTGGCGAGTTTGACATCCATCACTACCATAGGCAGTAATTACGGGCACATCTGCTGCGTGAGAAGTGAAGGCTTATCCCATGTGAATCAGAGCAGTTACAGGATTAGGGCTGCCTCCTCCTGTTGGTGGCAGGGGAAGGTAGCTCTGTGAGACTTCCTCAAGCTTTGGGTGCCAAAATGGGGGAAATACAGCGCAGCAGTATCCTCTCCTTCACTGAAAAGTCATTTATGTGTCCTCACTCCTTTCAATGTTCCAAAATTGTGAGCGAAGGAGGCTAATTCTTGTTTCCTCCTCTCCTTTCCTCCATATACATGGACTAGGATATGAGTGGTAGTGGGAGAATGGAGGAAAAAAAGATAGGAGCAAAACTATTGGAACTCAATAATGGCAGGGTTGTAATGGCAGGGTGAGTATTGCACAACCCTGCACAGAGATAGAAGGGACAGAGAATCGAAGAAGACCAGCATATTTTTATGTTTCAAAACTAGAGTAACATAATGATGAAATGAGTGTATTGGTATTGTAAATTTTCATTAGTGAACAGAAGTAATATTACTGTTAGTAACAGCAGTAATATCCACATACCACTGCATCCTGCCACAGCACATGTCATTCGTCACTGCGTCCTTCTGTAATATCCACACGTTTATGTAGTTTCAATAAGCCAGTTAACAACTGACAGGGATTTTCTGACTGTTGATCAACTGTAAACATTAAGAATGACAAAAAGGAGGCAATTAAAGAATCCACAAATAAATTATAGATTAAATAATAAATTTATTTTGTAATTTAACAAACACATGTCTGCGGTGTTAATATCACAATCACAAGCCTTGGTGGCTTACCTTTCATCTCAAATTTCAGCACAGGTAAGAGTTTCAGCACAGTTTCAGCACAAGTAATATGCAGGTTTTCATTAAACAGTACTAAGTGAAGATTTGTGCGCATGTGCTTTTTTTGTCCACAACTCTGATAGTGATCACAGTCAGACACATTCAGGGTGGGGGGTGGGGGGTGGTCATGTGATCATTCAGAGTGACAGATGGGAGGTGGTCATGTGATTCAGAGAAACAGTTTGGGAGGTGCTGACACTGCCACAGGTGCTCAGGGAGAGTTACCTCACTGCACACCCTGACTGCCAGGTTCACAGCTCTGTCATCCAGTTCTTTCTACTGAACCAATTCATTCAGATCACACGCCAAATACTGCCACTCTGTTTGATAATCACTGCCCAAATGAATGTGCATGTGGGCTTATTTATTATTATTATTATTATTATTATTATTATTATTATTATTATTATTATTATTATTATTATCATTTATGGGATGAAAAAACATGTTCATTCAGAAACATTCTCAAAACATTTTACAAACAAATTAATATCTTGTTCTCCTGTTGAAGTGATTTTTAATTTAAAAAATTCTAAATTTGTGTCATTTGACACTGAAAATCAAACTCCTCACAGTCCTTGCTTAGGACTCCTTATAACTAACTACAGTCTATCAATTTTTAAAGCTGGCTATTTTACTAAAAATATTTCGGGTAAGAATCTTGCTGAAGATTACAGCAGTGTTCTACCTGGGGATGAAACCCCCCTAGCTTTGAGCTGCAATCCCTAACCATTACAGTACACTGCTGCCCTGGAAACATCACCATTACAGTACACTGCTGTCCTGGAAACATCACCATTACAGTACACTGCTGCCCTGGAAACATCACCATTACAGTACACTGCTGTCCTGGAAACATCACCATTACAGTACACTGCTGCCCTGGAAACATCACCATTACAGTACACTGCTGTCCTGGAAACATCACCATTACAGTACACTGCTGTCCTGGAAACATCACCATTACAGTACACTGCTGTCCTGGAAACATCACCATTATAGTACACTGCTGTCCTGGAAACATCACCATTACAGTACACTGCTGTCCTGGAAACATCACCATTTACACTTACATCCTCTGTAATGGCTGTGCAGTAATTCTGTAGCTGTCCATTCAAGTGCATTTCTTCTTAAAAAACACCAAGGTCTGTATCAGTGAAAGTAATTGCTCTGTGTATTGTGAATGAATCATTTCCTTTCAAAAGCCTGACAGGCTGGACCTGTGCTATTTTATGAGATTATGGAATTGTTTTATGTTTGTCTGTATCTCAGAATGAGAGAGACATACAATCACTCTGTACCTCATAGTGAGATGTCATATGGTCACTCTGTGTCTCTTATACATTGATGAATGTCTACAGCATGGAGGTACACACATACACACACACACACACAGACAAGCACATACACACACGCAAATATGCACACACACACACACAAACACACACTCACACACAGACAAGCACATATACACACATGCACACACACAGACAAGCACATACACACACGCACATATGCACACACACACAAACACGCACTCACACAGAGACAAGCACATACACACACACACACAGACAAGCACACACACACACACACACACACAAAGCACATACACACACACACACATATGCACACACACAAACACACACTCACATACAGACAAGCACACACACATATGCATACTCACACACACACACACGCACACACAGACAAGCACATACACACACATATGCATACTCACACACTCACACACACACACACACACACACACAGGTGCACACTCACATATGCATGCACACACACGCACACACACACACACTCACATATGCATGCACACACACACACACACACACGCACACACAGACAAGCACATACACACACATATGCATACTCACACACACACACACACACACACACACACACACACACATGCACACACAGACAAGCACATACACACACATATGCATACTCACACACACACACACACACACACAGACAAGCACATACACACACATATGCATACTCACACACACACACACACACACGGGCGCACACTCACATATGCATGCTCACACACACACACACACACACACGGGCGCACACTCACATATGCATGCACACACACACACACACACACACACACACACACGGGCGCACACTCACATATGCATGCACACACACACACACACAGTCTTAAGGTTTTCTATGGCAGTAAAGTAGAGTGATGGCTGGGAGTGTGAGAACTTGAGAGTGGGCCAGTATAACTCACAGTGCAAAGTGTAAGAAACCATCAGCACACATTGTACCTTCCTCTTGCCGTAAAAACCTCATACCCAACAAACCCACATGCGGCACATTGGTTATTTATTTTGTGCTTTTGCTACTTCAAAACAAGATTGACAATGTAGACCCTACAGAACAAATTTATGCGAACCATCTGTTTATTAAAGTTCATTTTTCATATTGTTTCATTGATATATAATACTGTATTGATGACTTACAAAACAGCTAGTAAATACCTTTTGATAATCCCTAAACCCAGAAAACAAAAGTGAATCTGAACTGCACATCACACCTCAGAGTCAGGGCAGGGTGGGATAGGGTGGGGTGGGGCGGGGCAGGGTGGGGCGGGGTGGGGTGGGGGTTGGCAGGGGGGGGGGGGCAGGGGAGGGCAGTGTGGGGCGGGGCAGGGTGTGGCAGGGTCTGAAGGGGTGGGGGGGGGGGGGGGGGGGGGGGGGGGGGTGCAGGGCAGTGTGGGGTGGGAGATCACAGGGGAAACACTTTTAAATCTGGGATGCAGTCAGACAATTATTAAAACACCATTTCAAACAACATATATTTTGATATTTTCTTTTAAAATATGAATAAAAATATTAATTAAAATCCCATATATGTATTTATATATGTATATATCCCTTTACAAAAACATTAAAATGTATATGTTTCCACCAAATAAGAGATTTAATACATACAATGAAAGATCTCAAGATGTGAGTAGTACTCAAGATTTCCAGGAGGTGGCACCATAGTAGTGAGTTTTCCAGCTCAAAAATCATCAGTAGAACAGTATTTCAAATTCAGGAGGAGCACAGTTAAAAGTTAAATACCTTTTGGCACATTTATTTTTAACAACTATCATCAATTTCTTCCTTTCAAAATAAATAATAGTAAAGATAAATCAATCAGAAGTCAAAACTAAAAGAGAAATTTTCAGTGCAATTTCACTCACACAATGCTAACACAGTTGTCAAAAGCACACAGCAGGAAATGGTATTGATAAAAACTCCAACACTGAGCAGGGCTCAGAGCCTGTCTCTAGCAATGGCGTTACTGTAGAAATATCACCAAGCCCATTGGACTCTCAGGTTCACCCAGCTAAATACATACCACAGTGAGATATTGTACTGTAATAAACAGGCGAAAGGCCTAGATTCCAACCTTTGACAGCAATACCATGTTTACAATTGTTCAACAAAATGATAAGACTGAATAAAAGGTCAGTTTGATATTGGGATGGAGAACAGTTGATTTGGCACAGATGAAAGATTATACAGTATAATTGCTGTATTCCCCATTATACAAAAAGGTAATGCTAAGGACAATATTAGTGCTCAAACACCAAAAACAGTTGAATGAAAAAGAACATGAACCTGTCTGCTGCGAAGGGATTGTTTTCTGCATTTTATATTTTTAAATAAGATTACGTTCATGATGAAAGACCTCATGCACACACCCCTCTACCTGTCACTCATGTTAGCATGAGGATGGATTGGCTGATCTCAATGTCACTCATGTGGGCCTTGCAGGGGTTTGGCTAATGATAGGGGTTTAGCCGAAAGAGGAGGTCAAATCTGAGGGCTCACAGTATTTGAGTAAAGGGGAGGAAAGTGGAACTGAACTGGTCTGACTGTCTGCCCCTGCTCATCTGAGACCTGCTGATCTCCTGACTCAGAGCAGTGGAGCAGACTGCAGCTGCGCAGATCTGTCACAGCGTAGTGGAGCAGACTGCAGCTGCACAGATCTGTCACAGCACAGTGGAGCAGATTGCAGCTGCGCAGAGCTGTCACAGCACAGTGGAGCAGATTGCAGCTGCGCAGAGCTGTCACAGCACAGTGGAGCAGGCTGCAGCTGCACAGAGCTGTCACAGCACAGTGGAGCAGACTGCAGCTGCACAGAGCTGTCATAGCACAGTGGAGCAGACTGCAGCTGCGCAGAGCTGTCACAGCACAGTGGAGCAGGCTGCAGCTGCGCAGAGCTGTCACAGCACAGTGGAGCAGACTGCAGCTGCGCAGAGCTGTCACAGCACAGTGGAGCAGGCTGCTGCTGCACAGAGCTGTCACAGAACTATGGAGCAGACTGCAGCTGCGCAGAACTGTCACAGCACAGTGGAGCAGGCTGCTGCTGCACAGAGCTGTCACAGAACTATGGAGCAGACTGCAGCTGCACAGTGGAGCAGGCTGCAGGTGCGCAGAGCTGTCACATAGCAGTAGAGCAGACTGTGGCAGCGCAGAGCTGTGATGCGGTTCGGGAGATGAAGTGGCTCTTTGGAGATGAATGGCTTTGAGTTAGTACCCAATTTTGTGAAAATTATACCCCAGTTCATTACTGAAAGAATAACATTTCACCCTTCTCCTAGGTGGTAAATATACATATATGCCATTCATCCATCTATCCATCTATCTATCCATCTGTTTTTTTCATTTTGAAAATGTATATGAAAACCATTGTATTTACATTGCTTGAGATAACATAAAGTAAAACAGGTCATAATTTGTTCGTATTTACATTTGTAAATTTTTCAGTGGGTCTAATTTAATAAACTACCCTCAGATGCAATTAAATACAAAAACTTTTCCTAAACGTATTACACCAGCTACAAAAACCACAGATGAGTTGATACATTTATGTGGGTTTTTCCTGCAAAGCTCATGTGAGTCTCAGCACTGTGAGCACAGATTTCTGGCTCTGCTGGCTGTGAGTGAGTGTGGCCCAAGTGGATTTTATATCAATGCACTCTTCCTGTCTCTCTCTTTTTAATAAAGTGGTTGATCTGTGGCTAGCCATGAAGCCAGATGCCCCCATCAGAGGGATTGGACCAATTGCAGCACAGGAAAAGAAAGACAACTCAACCTGAAGGACAGAGTGGCTCAGAGACATGGTACACAGGGTGAAACAGACAGAGTGGGAGGAGGAAGAGGAGGCGCAGTGTGCACAGGGTGAAACAGACAGAGAGGGAGGAGAAAGAGGAGGCACAGTGTACACAGGGTGAAACAGACAGACGGAGAGAGGAGGCACAGTGTGCACAGGGTGAAACAGACAGAGAGGGAGGAGAAAGAGGAGGCGCAGTGTGCACAGGGTGAAACAGACAGAGAGGGAGGAGAAAGAGGAGGCGCAGTGTGCACAGGGTGAAACAGACAGACAGAGAGAGGAGGCGCAGTGTACACAGGGTGAAACAGACAGACAGAGAGAGGAGGCGCAGTGTGCACAGGGTGGAACAGATAGACAGAGAAAGGAGGCCCAGTGTGCACCAGGTGAAACAGACAGACAGAGAGAGGAGGCGCAGTGTACACAGGGTGAAACAGACAGACAGTGAGGAGGCACAGTGTGCACAGGGTGAAACTGACAGAGAGGGAGGAGAAAGAGGAGGTGCAGTGTGCACAGGGTGAAACAGACAGAGAGGGAGAAGAAAGAGGAGGCGCAGTGTACACAGGGTGAAACAGACAGACGGAGAGAGGAGGCGCAGTGTGCACAGGGTGAAACAGACAGACAGAGAGAGGAGGCGCAGTGTGCACAGGGTGAAACAGACAGAGAGGGAGGAGAAAGAGGAGGCGCCGTGTGCACAGGGTAAAACAGACAGACAAAGAGAGGAGGCGCAGTGTGCACAGGGTGAAACAGACAGACAAAGAGAGGAGGCGCAGTGTGCACAGGGTGAAACAGACAGAGAGGGAGGAGAAAGAGGAGGCGCCGTGTGCACAGGGTGAAACAGACAGACAGAGAGAGGAGGTGCAGTGTGCACAGGTTGAAACAGGCAGACAGAGAGAGGAGGCGCAGTGTGCACAGGGTGAAACAGACAGACAGAGAGAGGAGGTGCATTGTGCACAAGGTGAAACAGACAGACAGAGAGAGGAGGCGCAGTGTGCACAGGGTGAAACAGACAGACAGAGAAAGGAGGCCCAGCGTGCACCGGGTGAAACAGACAGACAGAGAGAGGAGGCACAGTGTGCACAGGGTGAAACAGACAGAGAGGGAGGAGAAAGAGGAGGCGCAGTGTGCACAGGGTGAAACAGACAGACAGAGAAAGGAGGACCAGTGTGCACCGGGTGAAACAGACAGAGAGAGGAGGCACAGTGTACACAGGGTGAAACAGACAGAGGGAGAGAGGAGGCACAGTGTGTGGACTTAAAGGGGGTCTGACATAAAGCTGCCCACCTTTCACATTGAATGCTTTTTGTTGTGTATGCATGAAGATGATGCGTGTTGAAAATGTGGCAGGTATCAACCATAAACCTTTGGGGCAAGCTGGGAAAAAAGTCATAATGAGGCTAGGTGATGTGACTTCTGGGAATTGTTTTGCAAAAGTAGTAGCATTTCAGAACAGCACAGGGAATACAGGACCTCAGGCTGCTGCTGTGGCCTCACATGGAGGAAACAGATCTGGCCACAGGGGGGTGCTGTTTTGACCCAGTAGGGTGTGGAAACACACTCTGCTGTTGGTGCAGGTAGAGGGTGGGTGCCATCAATGTATATGGAAGACAGAGTTTCACAAAAGGGTCAACAGAGCATTAGAAAAATCCTCAAACCAAGAGTGACATTAGAGCTTGAAATTCTTCCCCATGCTACATTACAAAAGGGCCACATGAGGAAGATTCCTCTTCAACAGTGTTTTTATATAATACCATATATATAACTTCAGTAATATATATATATTAGTAAAATTATAACAAAGTTTTATATTCATATATACCTTTTCCTTTCAAATATATATATATATAATTGGTAAAAACACAAGTAAAATATTGGTGGAATTTCTGTTATATACTGAGATGGTAGAAGACAGGTGCTTGTTTTATTATTTCATATTTTGTAAAGCTGTCATACCTACATACTATCCTATTTAGAGAACAAGTCTTCAAAAAGCAAAATGTTAATTATGAAAAAGCCATTAGTGTTGGTTAAACATTCTCCTAAAATAGTAGATGCCACAGTCAGTAAAATGATCTTTGAGTAAAAGCGAATCCTCCGAGCTCCCCCTGGATCAATGCATAATGATGAATCAAAAAGAAAACAATCTGAAATTCCCTCACCATGGAAAAAGTTATTTTTCCTGTTAATGAGTTTTGATCTTGAAAATGGTTTGAAAGGCAACAGAATTTTTTTCTGTCTTTTTTCCATATTCTTCCATTTTGGGGAAAGTTTGCGGTTTGTGGGGGTCTAAGAGAGGGGAGGTCTTCTCTCAGTATCCACGCTTTTATGGAGGTGGGTGGGGGGTGGGGGAGGTCTCTGCTGTGTGTCAGAGAGATGTGAGGCCAGGAGTGGAGTTAGGAGCTCATTTGTAAATGAAACTGGGCATACTCTTCATTGTATCTTCACCATCCAGCGCAAATGCAGGTGAGCAGAGAACACATGTATGATAACATTATACCATCAGAACAGAAAAAACAGACCATGGCTGAATGGAGACATGACCGGGGCAGGGGTGGGGTCAGCTTTGCAGTAGCTGCTTGAGCGCACGCTCAATGTTCATTCGGTGGCCAACACGTGTGACGCCCAGCTCGGCAAAGTCATCCTTGGTGAGGGCGGGCAGGTGGGAGCCCTCGATCTCGTGGTCCTGGAAGCGGCCGCGGTGCTCGCCTAGGTGCAGACTCTCCAGCCAGTCCCCCACGTCGTACTTGCTCCAGAGTGGGAGGGGCTTGGTGTGGAAGGGCCTCAGGGCGAGCAGCGGTGACAGCGCGGGCGAGGGCGAAGGCGAGGGGGAGCGGCTGCGCGCACTGGCACTGCGCATCACGAAGCGCACCTCCTTCGGCTCCAGGGGCAGACTCAGGCTGGACGATTTCAGGATGGTAGGGGGTGTGGGGGAGGAGGCCAGGCCCAAGGCCCGGATGGGGCCCAGAGGGTCGGTCCTGTCGGGGGAGCCCTTCCCTGGGCTCGGGCTGCGGCGCGATAGGGGGTAATGGCTCCCAGGACGAACGGTGAATGAGGCTCCATAGCCCCTCTGTGAAATGGTGTGGAGCTCCCCTAAACTACTGAAGAGTCTGCAGGAAGAGATGGAGGAAGAGGGGGGAGAGTTACTAAGAGAGAGGCTGAGGGTAGAGTCAATCACAACCCTATAAAGTGTCACATGATCTCTGGGAGCTTTGTGATTGGACAGAGACAGCTAAGGCAGTAGGAGCTGGTTAGGGTGGCAGTGGGGTCCAAATAAAGCCCATCAGACCAGACCGATTACCCACCAGTCAGAGCAGAGCAATCACCCCCCAATCAGACCAGAGCAATCACCCGCCCATCAGATGAGAGCAATCACCCACCAATCAGAGCAGAGCATTCATCTGTCAATCAGACCAGAGCAATCACCTGCCAATCAGACCAGAGTGATCACCTGCCAATCAGACCAAAACAATCACTCACCAATCAGACCAGAGTGATCACCTGCCAATCAGACCAGAAAAATCACTCACCAATCAGACCAGTGCAATCACCCACCGGTAAGACCACAGCAATCACGCACCAATCAGACCAGAGCAATCACCCGCCCATCAGACCAGAGCAATCACACCGCGCTGCCACAAATACTTGCAAACCCAGTAATGCCCTGCTGCTGAGAACTGCCATTATTGAACTTGACTGGAATGTGAGTAAAGCAGAAAGGGAAGGGGGGGGTCACTGATGACTGGAATGTGAGTAAAGCAGAAAGGGAAGGGGGGGGGTCACTGATGACTGGAATGTGAGTAAAGCAGAAAGGGAAGGGGGGGGTCACTGATGACTGGAATGTGAGTAAAGCAGAAAGGGAAGGGGGGGGGTCACTGATGACTGGAATGTGAGTAAAGCAGAAAGGAAGGGGGGGGGGTCACTGA
Source organism: Albula glossodonta (assembly GCA_019788955.1). Classification (NCBI taxonomy): domain Eukaryota; kingdom Metazoa; phylum Chordata; class Actinopteri; order Albuliformes; family Albulidae; genus Albula; species Albula glossodonta. The sequence continues at coordinate 132,747 of JAFBMS010000230.1, forward strand.
TGACTGGAATGTGAGTAAAGCAGAAAGGGAAGGGGGGGGTCACTGATGACTGGAATGTGAGTAAAGCAGAAAGGGAAGGGGGGGGGGGGTCACTGATGACTGGAATGTGAGTAAAGCAGAAAGGGAAGGGGGGGGTCACTGATGACTGGAATGTGAGTAAAGCAGAAAGGGAAGGGGGGGGGTCACTGATGACTGGAATGTGAGTAAAGCAGAAAGGAAGGAGTGGGGGGGGGGGTCACTGATGACTGGAATGTGAGTAAAGCAGAAAGGGAAGGGGGGGGTCACTGATGACTGGAATGTGAGTAAAGCAGAAAGGGAAGGGGGGGGGTCACTGATGACTGGAATGTGAGTAAAGCAGAAAGGGAAGGGGGGGGTCACTGATGACTGGAATGTGAGTAAAGCAGAAAGGGAAGGGGGGGGTCACTGATGACTGGAATGTGAGTAAAGCAGAAAGGGAAGGGGGGGGTCACTGATGAGGCTGAGGGCAGAGGGGCTCTGTTTTAGAGGCTGGTGGAATAGAAACGACCCGCAAAAGTAATTCTGCCCCAAAATCACATTCCACTGGAGCCGACAGACCCTGTGAACTGGGATATCTGAAGAAGACACAAGCTCCTTTTCTCTGCCACACTACATAAATCAGTCTCTTATAATACCTTAAATGTTTCCATTTACTTATGTGAATAAACAATAGTATATTAGGTATAGTGATAGTATAGTGCTGTAAAATGGTGCTATATTAGGACAGCTTGGACTACTGAAAGATACTGAAAAAAGCAATGCATTGTGGGACATGACACACATCCTACATTCTTTGACTGAATTTTCGTGCTCTGACACAGAAAGTTAACAGCAATTGAACAGTGAAAACATGGCCATGTGATTTTGTCTACAAGAGTAATTTTACAGCAGGAAAAACACAAAATGACATGCAAGAAGGGAAAATATTAAATTAACAGCCTTTAACCTCTGTGAAAACACAAGTTCATGTGAATGAAAGCTGAATGGAAGCTTTGAGGATATCCCAGCATTCATGATACTCTGTTTCTATGGGCTGTGATACTCAGTTACTCCTGGCTGTGATACTCTGTTTCTATGGGCTATGATACTTAGTTACCACTGGCTGCGATACTGTGTTTCTGCTGGCTTTGATACTCTGTAACCCCTGGCTTTGATACTCTGTTACTCCTGGCTGTGATACTCTGTTTCTATGGGCTGTGATACTCTGTTACTCCTGGCTGTGATACTGTGATTCTATGGGCTGTGATACTCTGTTACTCCTGGCTGTGATACTGTGTTTCTATGGGCTGTGATACTCTGTTACTCCTGGCTGTGATACTGTGTTTCTATGGGCTGTGATACTCTGTAACCCCTGGCTTTGATACTCTGTTACTCCTGGCTGTGATACTCTGTTACTCCTGGCTGTGATACTCTGTTTCTACTGATATTCTGTTTCTACTGGCTGTGATGCTCTGTGACCCCTAGCTGTGATACTCTGTTTCTACTGGCTGTGATGCTCTGTGACCCCTAGCTGTGATACTCTGTTTCTACTGGCTGTGATGCTCTGTGACCCCTAGCTGTGATACTCTGTTTCTACTGGCTGTGATGCTCTGTGACCCCTAGCTGTGATACTCTGTTTCTACTGGCTGTGATACTCTGCTACCCCTGATTTTGATGTAATCAGGAGCATGGCCTGCTCCATCCTGAAGGCTGAGGGTCACTGTGGCACAGAACAGCCACTGTGACAAGCGGGAGCTTCAAAAAACGGTGGAACAAAGGAATTAATACGACAGAAAAAATGCAGTACTCAGTGGAGGTAGGGAGGGAAGGAGGGAAGGAGTGACTGGGGGAAAGGGGCTGGGAGAGGGAGGAGGGGGGGGTGGGTAGAGGGATGGGAGGCAGAGAGGGGGAGGGACGGAGGAGAAGGGTGAGAAGGGCTGCAGTGACATGTTCATGCACACTTACACAGTTCCCCCATACTCCTGGAGCCAGACTCAGATCTAGACAGAGCAGCGGGCGGGCATGCACAGTCAGCAGAGAGAGAGGCAATGAGAGAGAATGTTAGCACCATCCATGACTGCATATCGATGAACTCACACTGCACCTCAGATCAATAATCACATCACAACTACACGCACTTACAGTACACTAATAAAATAACAAAGATGCCAAGTGTTCCCGGACTCTTTTAAAGTGCCCAAACTAAGTGGTCATTATGTTTGAGGAGCTGAGAGAGATTAAACCGCTACTTAATTTTATTTTCAATAAGAGAGAAATGCAACAAACTGTGGCTGATAAAGAAACCAAATGGTGTTTTTCCAGTTGGATGTATGCCAAATTTGTTAAATTTGATATACATAGTATATTTTATATTCAAATACTGAAGCTGTAATTTTTATTTATGCTTGTCATATTTTGTGTAAAGAACTGCTCTGCACTAAGTCTGGGAACAGGAGTCACCATCAGCACAATAACAAAAATCACTGAAAACAAAGAGCAAAACTTTACAATCACAAACCCACAACTATGAGCTAACAGCCAAAGCTTTGAAACAGTTGTGTTAAAAACCACAGCACCACCTGCCTGTGGGTGGTATGCATGAACAGCACTGAAGATAAGGGGGAGCTGTGTTCATGGTGTTTAAAACTGCATGGGATACAGAGGCTTCAGTACAATCACATGACACTGGAATGGAGAGGATAATGGTGTGCAAGTCTCTGCCAAATGCTCTGAGCTTCCCTGCACTTTCCCAGGGGCCCTTCACACGGGCCTAGGCTGGCACCAGCCAGAGATGGACACATGGAAACACGGCAAACGGGGTGAAGGCTCAGTGCCAGAGACGCAGTGAGTTTGGGGTGCTCCACTGCATCCCGTATTCAGAATCCAACATTCTAAACTGGGGCCCCACGATTTAACAGGCAAGATGAAGGAGTCCCGACAGGATTTTCATGCTGGCTGTCAAATGGCATCTGCTATCTCTCGGACTGCATTATTCCTAATACAATGCATTAGTAATATGGAACAGGCTTTATATGAGTGATTACCATCAGTTCTTTAGGACCGATTACTTTCTTTGTGGAGAGGGGATTTTAAACATGATGTAAAATTAGGTTTAGGAAAAAGGCAGAGAACATGTTCATGGCATTGTTTTCCATTACCTTGCTAAGAGGAATAATGAACAGAAGAATTCATACAGAAGTCTACCTTTTAACTAAGCTGCTAAAACAGTGTGCACATGCAACATATGCTCAGAGTAAGCATACTCAGGCTGATGAAATATGAAACTGCCGGGAATATAGGCACCAGGAATATGTGTATAATATATCATACCAAATAATATCCATGGAAAAACACATCTTAATTAAACAAATGTGCACATAAAGAGGGGTCTGGTGCAAGAACGCCTGGCACTTCACCTGCCTCAAGAACTATGGGGCAGACGAACAGGAACCTCTGCAGTTTCACTGCCCGTCTGCAGAACACACTTACATCACACATGATCACGGGTAATGCTTGTACTAAGCACTGGTTCATACACACGGTATGGCAGTTTTAAAAACATCAGTAGCACTGTCCTTAAGTGTGTCTGGACTTACAGAGAGTTAGAGGGGACTATGACAGCAGTGACTGTTTGGGACTCAAACCCCAAACATGAAAAAGTCCTCACAATGGAGGTACTTCAGTGCTGTGAATGTGAGAGTGTGTGTGTGTGTGTGTGTGTGTGAGTATGTGGGTGCGTATGTGTGTGCGTGTGTGTCTGTATGTGTGTGTGTGTGCGTGTGTGTGATATGTGAGCGAGTATGTGTGTGTGTGTGTGAGTGGGTGATATGTGAGTGTGAGTATGTGTGTACATGTGAGCATGTGTGTGGGGTGTGTTTGTGTGGGTGTGTGTGAGTATGTGTAAGTGAGTGTGAGTCAGTGTGTGTGTGTCAGTGTTTCTGTGTCAGTGTATGTGGTGTGTGTATGAGTGTGTGTGATGTGTGGGATGCATATGTGTGTGTAATTGTGTACATGTGAGCATGTGTTTGTGTATGTGTGTGTGTGTGTGTGTGCGCGCACGTGAGTTTGTGTATGTGAGATACAGCCTGCTCTGTCAGCACCTGGTCGTCTCCGTTAGAGGGGTATCTCTCCTGGATGGGACTGAGCAGGGTGGGGCACAGAGACGACAGGCCTGCCTGGATGTTCCTGTTTCTCCTGATTAAGAGAGGAACAACTGTTTAGAGCCTCCTGCCCCTGAACAGCTACACTCTGACCTCCACATCCACTACACTCCTGCCCATAAACAGCTACACTCTGACCTCCACATCAACTACACTCCTGCCCATAAACAGCTACACTCTGACCTCCACATCAACTACACTCCTGCACCTAAACAGCTACACTCTGACCTCCACATCCACTACACTCCTGCTCCTAAACAGCTACACTCTGACCTCCACATCAACTACACTCCTGCACCTAAACAGCTACACTCTGACCTCCACATCCATTACACTCCTGCCCCTAAACAGCTACACTCTGACCTCCACATCCACTACACTCCTGCACCTAAACAGCTACACTCTGACCTCCACATCCACTACACTCCTAAACAGCTACACTCTGACCTCCACATCAACTACACTCCTGCCCCTAAACCGCTACACTCTGACCTCCACATCAACTACACTCCTGCCCCTAAACAGCTACACTCCGACCTCCACATCCACTACACTCCTGCCCCTAAACAGCTACACTCTGACCTCCACATCCACTACACTCCTGCCCCTAAACAGCTACACTCTGACCTCCACATCCACTACACTCCTGCCCCTAAACAGCTACACTCTGACCTCCACATCAACTACACTCCTGCCCCTAAACAGCTACACTCTGACCTCCACATCAACTACACTCCTGCCCCTAAACAGCTACACTCTGACCTCCACATCAACTACACTCCTGCCCCTAAACAGCTACACTCTGACCTCCACATCCACTACACTCCTGCACCTAAACAGCTACACTCTGACCTCCACATCCACTACACTCCTGCACCTAAACAGCTACACTCTGACCTCCACATCCACTACACTCCTGCACCTAAACAGCTACACTCCGACCTCCACATCCACTACACTCCTGCCCCTAAACAGCTACACTCTGACCTCCACATCCACTACACTCCTAAACAGCTACACTCTGACCTCCACATCCACTACACTCCTGCCCCTAAACAGCTACACTCTGACCTCCACATCCACTACACTCCTGCCCCTAAACAGCTACACTCTGACCTCCACATCAACTACACTCCTGCCCCTAAACAGCTACACTCTGACCTCCACATCAACTACACTCCTGCTCCTAAACAGCTACACTCTCACCTCCACATCCACTACACTCCTGCCCCTAAACAGCTACACTCTGACCTCCACATCAACTACACTCCTGCACCTAAACAGCTACACTCTGACCTCCACATCAACTACACTCCTGCACCTAAACAGCTACACTCTGACCTCCACATCAACTACACTCCTGCCCCTAAACAGCTACACTCTGACCTCCACATCAACTACACTCCTGCCCCTAAACAGCTACACTCTGACCTCCACATCAACTACACTCCTGCACCTAAACAGCTACACTCTGACCTCCACATCAACTACACTCCTGCCCCAAAACAGCTACACTCTGACCTCCACATCCACTACACTCCTGCACCTAAACAGCTACACTCTGACCTCCACATCCACTACACTCCTGCACCTAAACAGCTACACTCTGACCTCCACATCCACTACACTCCTGCCCCTAAACAGCTACACTCTGACCTCCACATCAACTACACACCTGCCCCTAAACAGCTACACTCTGACCTCCACATCAACTACCCTCCTGCCCCTAAACAGCTACACTCTGACCTCCACATCCACTACACTCCTGCACCTAAACAGCTACACTCTGACCTCCACATCAACTACACTCCTGCCCCTAAACAGCTACACTCTGACCTCCACATCCACTACACTCCTGCCCCTAAACAGCTACACTCTGACCTCCACATCAACTACACTCCTAAACAGCTACACTCTGACCTCCACATCAACTACACTCCTGCCCCTAAACAGCTACACTCTGACCTCCACATCAACTACACTCCTGCCCCTAAACAGCTACACTCTCACCTCCACATCCACTACACTCCTGCCCCTAAACAGCTACACTCTGACCTCCACATCAACTACACTCCTGCACCTAAACAGCTACACTCTGACCTCCACATCAACTACACTCCTGCACCTAAACAGCTACACTCTGACCTCCACATCAACTACACTCCTGCCCCTAAACAGCTACACTCTGACCTCCACATCAACTACACTCCTGCACCTAAACAGCTACACTCTGACCTCCACATCAACTACACTCCTAAACAGCTACACTCTGACCTCCACATCCACTACACTCCTGCACCTAAACAGCTACACTGTGACCTCCACATCCATTACACTCCTGCTCCTAAACAGCTACACTCTGACCTCCACATCAACTACACTCCTGCCCCTAAACAGCTACACTCTGACCTCCACATCCACTACACTCCTGCCCCTAAACAGCTACACTCTGACCTCCACATCAACTACACTCCTGCCCCTAAACAGCTACACTCTGACCTCCACATCAACTACACTCCTAAACAGCTACACTCTGACCTCCACATCCACTACACTCCTGCACCTAAACAGCTACACTCTGACCTCCACATCCACTACACTCCTGCACCTAAACAGCTACACTCTGACCTCCACATCCATTACACTCCTGCCCCTAAACAGCTACACTCTGACCTCCACATCCATTACACTCCTGCCCCTAAACAGCTACACTCTGACCTCCACATCAACTACACTCCTGCACCTAAACAGCTACACTCTGACCTCCACATCAACTACACTCCTGCCCCTAAACAGCTACACTCTGACCTCCACATCAACTACACTCCTGCCCCTAAACAGCTACACTCTGACCTCCACATCCACTACACTCCTGCCCCTAAACAGCAGCTACCCTCTGAACTATGTATCAACTATATGCTATGTTACTACATACAGTTAACTATGGTTTGTAGGCACTACCATACATACATGGGTACAAAAAAGCATGCCTGAGCAAACACACACGCAAACGCACGCTCGTTCACTTCCATAAACACACGCACACACACACACAAATGCATGTTCACTCACTTGCGCACACACACATATGCACACATACACAGCGTTATTACACTCATTAATAAGTAAAACACTTTTTCACCAAATCCTAATATACCAAAGCAAAGCTGCACTTCTGCCCTCGGCATGAGGACTTGTATAATGGGCTGTCCCCATCAACAAGGAGACTAAAGAACAGCAGCCTGGTGTCTGAGCTGCTCCTACAGACAGGGAGACTAAAGAACAGCAGCCTGGTGTCTGAGCTGCTCCTACAGACAGGGGGACTAAAGAACAGCAGCCTGGTGTCTGAGCTGCTCCTATAGACAGGGGGACTAAAGAACAGCAGCCTGATGCCTGAGCTGCTCCTATAGACAGGGGGACTAAAGAACAGCAGCCTGATGTCTGAGCTGCTCCTACAGACAGGGAGACTAAAGAACAGCAGCCTGGTGTCTGAGCTGCTCCTACAGACAGGGAGACTAAAGAACAGCAGCCTGGTGTCTGAGCTGCTCCTACAGACAGGGAGAATAAAGAACAGCAGCCTGGTGTCTGAGCTGCTCCTACAGACAGGGAGAATAAAGAACAGCAGCCTGATGTCTGAGCTGCTCCTACAGACAGGGAGACTAAAGAACAGCAGCCTGGTGTCTGAGCTGCTCCTACAGACAGGGAGACTAAAGAACAGCAGCCTGGTGTCTGAGCTGCTCCTACAGACAGGGAGACTAAAGAACAGCAGCCTGGTGTCTGAGCTGCTCCTACAGACAGGGAGAATAAAGAACAGCAGCCCGGTGTCTGAGCTGCTCCTACAGACAGGGAGAATAAAGAACAGCAGCCCGGTGTCTGAGCTGCTCCTACAGACAGGGAGACTAAAAAAGCTCTGTGGAGAGGCAGAGGCAGGCAGAGAAGTTTGCACACCATTACAGCAGTATGTGTGTGTGTGAGAGAGAGACAGAGAGGGAGTGAGAGAGTGTGAGTGAGAGACAGAGAGGGTGTGAGAGTGTGTGAGTGAGAGAGAGAGGGAGTGAAAGTGTGTGTGAGTGAGAGACAGACAGGGAGTGAGAGAGAGTGAGTGAGAGACAGAGAGGGTGTGAGAGTGTGTGAGTGAGAGACAGAGAGGGAGTGAGAGAGTGTGAGTGAGAGACAGAGAGGGTGTGAGAGTGTGTGAGTGAGAGAGAGAGGGAGTGAGAGTGTGTGTGTGAGAGACAGAGAGGGAGTGAGAGAGAGTGAGTGAGAGACAGAGAGGGAGTGAGAGTGTGTGTGTGAAAGACAGAGAGGGAGTGAGAGAGAGTGAGTGAGAGACAGAGGGGGAGTGAGAGTGTGTGTGTGAGAGACAGAGAGGGAGTGAGAGAGAGTGAGAAAGATGAAGACTGATGAGGTGAAGCATGCTGAGGGAGCAGTATCCCAGCCTGCTGGTACCTCGTCTGCACTTTCAAACCACACCATTCACCGGGGGCCTTGCTGCCATTCTTCACTGCAGAACTGCAGGGCTGCCACCGGCCACCAGAGGGCAGAATTTCACCCCACACGCCTGCTGGCACATTCTCATGCATAATACCTTCATTCCAGCCAAAACACTTTGCAGGTGTGCATTATGTCATCAGATACTATGCCAATTAAAAAATTCTCCAACTCTTTATTTTTGGCTTCACATGTTCAGAAATAACTGAAGTTTCATTGTGACTTGTTAATTGCTTACATGCTACTTATATGCTGCATCAAGTGTATTTATATTGTATTTATTTTTGTGTATTTATTTGCCTTTGTTCAGGCACTATGTTAGGTGTATGTTTGTGACTTAATGACTCAGCTTCTCTATGACCTAGTGACAGTAATAAACATCTAATTACAACTTATTTATGCAAGGGAACAGAATAAAATAGCAATCCAATTTCTTCAACATATTCATATCAAACTGATACAATTCATGACTTTCTTCCAGGGGGGTCAACTAAGAACCTGATTCTCTTCTGTGTAGAGAGGTAGGGGAATCTAAGTGGGAAAGGTTCAGGTTAGGGTTAGGGTTTGTAGGGATGGGTTAGGGTTTAGGGTTTGGGTTTGTAGGGATTGCTTAGTGTTAGGGTTTAGGATTAGGGTTTGTACGGATGGCTTAGGGTTAGGGTTTAGGGTTAGGGTTTGTAGGGATGGGTTAGGGTTTAGGGTTTAGGGTTAGGGTTTGTAGGAATGGTTTAGGGTTAGGGTTTAGGGTTAGGGTTTGTACGGATGGGTTAGGGTTTAGGGTTTAGGGTTAGGGTTTGTAGGGATGGGTTAGGGTTTAGGGTTTAGGGTTAGGGTTTGTAGGGATGGGTGAGGGTTTAGGGTTAGGGTTTGTAGGAATGGCTTAGGGTTAGGGTTTAGGGTTAGGGTTTGTAGGAATGGCTTAGGGTTAGGGTTTAGGGTTAGGGTTTGTACGGATGGGTTAGGGTTTAGGGGGTTTGTACGGATGGCTTAGGGTTAGGGTTTAGGGTTAGGGTTTGTACGGATGGCTTAGGGTTAGGGTTTAGGGTTAGGGTTTGTAGGGATGGGTTAGGGTTTAGGGTTTAGGGTTAGGGTTTGTAGGGATGGGTTAGAGTTAGGGTTTAGGGTTAGGGTTTGTAGGAATGGCTTAGGGTTAGGGTTTAGGGTTGGGGTTTGTAGGGATGGGTTAGGGTTTAGGGTTTAGGGTTAGGGTTTGTAGGGATGGGTGAGGGTTTAGGGTTAGGGTTTGTAGGAATGGCTTAGGGTTAGGGTTTAGGGTTAGGGTTTGGAGGAATGGATTAGGGTTAGGGTTTAGGGTTAGGGTTTGTGGGGATGTTAAAGCAATTGGATGGAGAGGATGATGAGAGGGCTGAAGTGGGAAGCCGAGTGCTGGGAATATTAGAGTAGTAGCCAGGGCACTGCTAATGTATGAATACCAGGAACAAAGGCATCATTAATGCTTATCAGCCATCCATTCTGGGCCTTAATTATTGATTTGAATTATGTGTACTATCGCACCCTTAATTAGAACTTCATATGTGAACCCTAAAATAAATTCTTTCCAAATTAATTGTCCTACACATGTAATCCATGTGACCTGGACCCAGCTCCCATTTTTCAAGGTGTCACTGTACAGATTTGTGCTGCACAAGAAATGAAGTCAGATCTCAGGAAGAAAAGATTTGCACACAGGTGTGTGGGGGAAGTTTGACCCCGTATGGATTCAGAATGAGTTAAAGGCTCTGAAGCTCTGAAGCTTTGTACAGCTTGAAACAGGAAAATGCAGACAAAGTAACAGCCGACTGCAATAACAACAAAATCAAATAACTACTAAGTATGTTATACCATTACAAAGGTATTAGTTGATATGTTTACTTTAAAAATGAGTTGATGTTTACCCTAGTAGCTAAAAACCTAAGGTTTACTGTCTTCCTTTTCCCTCTCACATCTGTGGGAATATAAAGGGCTTAATTGTAGTTTCACAAAAAACAGAAAACATTCCAACATTAGAAATATGAGCTGTCCAACAAGTAAAAGCACTGCCCTCTTAAGTGTTCTGCATCGTTATTAAACACAAAAACAGAAACCGATCACTCTACCAGGCATTTTAAGTCCATGACCAGTGAATGCTGCAAAAAAGACCCCAAATATTGGAACAGAGAGAAGGGGACAGTGTGCAAGGTTTGCTGCAGAAGGAAGCAGGACACTACAGGGCCGGACCCTCTGCCCCGCACTACACACACGGGTACTCACCACTGCAGCTTGCCCGGGTGAAGCCTCTGCTGTATTTTCATACTTTTTAATGAAGCAAAACAAATTACACATTAGCTAGTTATACCATGGGCTGTTAACTGACAGGCCAAGACTCTGAAAACCTCAGTCAGTGTCATGAATATTTCATGCAAATTAAAAGGTCATGATATGTTTGAATACCTCAGGTGAAACTGTGTTTAAATAACAGTTTGATATCTAAGAGAACACATGACTGCTAAATGTGCTCTGGGCTCCACAGCGCATGTGGAGGAGGGAGATGGTAGTTTTTTCTAGAGGAGAACTCATTTAATTACAGTCTAATGTGCATCCAAATCTCTACCCATAAGGCAAAAACCAAGGCTGGTAACCACAGGAGCCCTCTCCAGTGTGAGGCTCATCCTTTAAACCACAGGTAAAGTTCCCACATCCCCGTATTCCCACATCCCTATATTCCTGAATCCACAAATTCATATTTCCTTTCCCATACTCCCATAACCCGGGATGCCTGGCGCACAGAGCAGCTGGAGGCAGGTAATTCAAAGGGATCGGTCCCCCTGACCAAACACAGTCTGAGGGCAATGCGCCTGCAGCGCTCCCTGATTAAGCATGTGAAGCAAATCACTTCATTAAAAGTCTTTTTTTTTAAGAAAAGAGGAGAAAGTTTTTTTATTGATAAATCCATTTTTTAAAAATCCATTCATAAAATCGCTGGTACTCAGGAACTCACCAGAAAATGATTTTTTTGTCTACACTGGTTTTATAATTGATACGTCTCGCTTTTAGTGACCCACTCTCTTTGTCCTATTTTGCGAACTGTTTGAGCATGGTGTGTCTATGGTCTGATCATTTCCACACCTATATTTTCTTACAGTCTACAGTTAGACATTTTTTAATTAATGGAAGGTTGTGCGTGATTCCATGACTGCTTGTGTTTTTGTGAATGTGGTTTGAGGGTAGACTGTAGGAGTCTTGAGTGTCTTTTGGGGTACCCGGTGGGAGGCAGTTGGGGGTACCCCTCTTACCTGGCTCCAGACACGGGGGACTTCCTCCCAGGGTGGAGGGTGCCCATGGGCTCGTCACCCAGGGAGTGTGTGTCCTTGTTCAGCTGCTGCAGGCGGGAGCTCAGCTCCCCCATCACAGTGGGGACCCCCTCCTCAGGGGAGGGCGGTGGGCGGGGCTCTGCAGGGTCCCCCCAAAGCTTGGAGCGCCTCTGGAAGAGGTAGCGTGGGCGGCCAGGTGTGGCGGCATGCTGCTGGGGCAGGAGCTCGCTGTCGGAGGACTGCTTGAGCAACGGGTCCCTGAAGGTCACCGGCCGCTTCAGCCTGGGTTTGGGAGGCACTGGCGGCTTGTCCAGGGTGAAGGTCTGGCCATCGGCATGGGAGCTGTGTGTGTCCATGGGCTCGCCGCTCTCTGAGGACAGCGTGGACATGCTGGACACAGTGGATACAGTGCTCGTGGTCTCCAGGTGGTGGTCGCTGGAGCTGCGCGTGTCCACCTCCTCCACCCCGGAGTCAGCTGCAGACTCAGGTGCAGGCAGGCCGTCTGCTGACTTCCCTGAGGCTGCGCCCCCAGCAGGGGCCAGGCCGGGGCCAGGGCCGGAGCTGGGGGTGGGGGCAGCTGGCACAGCCAACGGCTCAGGCTGCTGCAAGGTTTCCCTCCCCCCCCCCGGCTGTCCCTGCAGGCCGTTTGCAAACTCGTGGGGCGGTGGCACCACCCCGATTCTGCGCAGCTCCTCCCGTGTCTCCTCATCACTAGAGGACAGCAAGGCGGGAGGGAGCGTGACGTAGGCCTCTGCATCCTCCTCCGAGCTGCCCTGCGGCAGCGTCTTCTCACCCACTGGGCTGGGGGGGGTGGGGGCTGGGTCGTGCTCGGTTGGGGGTCGCGGGGGATCGCTCGGTGGCTCTAATGGGGACGTGGGGCGCTCCTCTTCTGGCCCCTCCTCAGCCTGACCATTGCTGGTGGCGTGGACCAGGACCTGCCCGGCCGTCTTCTGCTGTGCCATGTCCAACACGCTCAGGACTGTACCCTTCCGGCCCTCCCGCTCCTCCAGGGGCTCCTCCTCTGCATGGGGGGAGGTGGGGGTGCCACGCTGGCTTTGGGCGGGGGAGTGAGTAGGGGAGGCCGGCCCCCCCTCACCCTCAGCCTGCTTGGACTCTTTGGTCTGGGGCTCTGCGTACAGTGACGCGGGAGCAGGGTGCTTGGTTTGGAGCTCAGGGCTGCCAGTGGGGGAGTGGCTTTGGGAGGTGAGCGCCCGCTCTCTGGCGGCCAGCGCGAGCGCAAGCGGGGAGCTAGGGTCCAGCGGCTTGCCAGTCAGTGGGTGGATGAAGGTGGTGGCACTGGGGGTGGGGCCGAGCAGCAGCGGAGGGTGGGGCAGCTGGCTCAGCTCACTGCTCAGCAGCCTCTCATCGATGGAGCGAGACTGGCTGAGGGAGGGGGGCTCGGGGGGGGCTTCCTCCACTGCCCCCACCGACAGGAAGACAGTGGATTTACGCCGCTCCTGGAGCCGCTTCTCCCGGTCCTTCACAGCGCCAGCGATGGCAGCAGCAAATGGGCCTTTAGCGGCCCGCTCAGGTGGGAGCGGCGGCCCCAGACGGCCCGTGGGAGACAGGTCTCTCGCATGGGCGGAGGCTAGCGCCGCACGCTCCTGCGCATCCTCCACCTGCAGCTGCTTCACCAACGGGCTCTTCTTGCGCTGAGGCTTGGCGGGCGTGTACAGCCCCATGCTAAACTGCCCCACGTTGGCGTAGGGGTTGTCGATTACCCGCCCTTTGCGTTTGATCTTTTCGGGTGGGGTGGAGGTGGGACCAAGGCGGGGGATGTCAGTGGGTTCCACAGGCAGGTGGGCGGAGTCCTGCAGGATGATCATGGATCGAGCCTTCCGGTGGCGGTCTGCATGTGCACTCGCTCGCAGCAGCTCTGTCCCATCTGCCAGAGGGGGCAGCTTGGCCTCAGACCCCGGCCTGAAGCTGGAGCGGCCCTGGTCCTGGCCCCGCCCGGGTGGGGGCGGGGGGCAGAACGCTGGTGGTGGGCCTGTGTCCAGGTGGTAGGGCGAGGGTGGAGGGGGCGGGGCTTGCTGCGGAGGGGGCGGGATACTCGTGCTCTCTCTCAGGCTGTCTGTCATCGATGAGCTCCTAGGGAAGCGCAGCTCCCCTTCCAAAGCCACCAGCCTGTCCTCATCTGTCGCCCCTGCAGAGTTTCACACACACACACACACACACACACACACACACTAAAGGGAAACTCAACTGCCCAGCTACATTCGCTTCTTGTCATCCACAATTAAGCAAACTGAAGTACCATAGTAACCCGACAGTACCACAAAGAGAAAAAAGCCCACATACCAACACTAACTGCTGGCAACACCAACATACGTGTTGCTTAATGCTTAATGAGTGTGCTTTGTGCAGGTGTTTGTTTGCAGTGTGCTTTGTGCAGGTGTTTGTTTGTGGTGTGCTTTGTGCAGGTGTTTGCAGTGTGCTTTGTGAAGGTGTTTGTTTGCAGTGTGCTCTGGGCAGGTGTTCGTTTGCCGCAGGCTTTGCACAGGTGTTTGTTTGCAGTGTGCTTTGTGCAGGTGTTTGTTTGCAGTGTGTTTTGTGCAGGTGTTTGTTTGCAGTGTGCTTTGTGCAGGTGTTTGTTTGCAGTGTGCTTTGTGCAGGTGTTTGTTTGCAGCAGGCTTTGTGCAGGTGTTTGTTTGCAGTGTGCTTTGTGCAGGTGTTTGTTTGCAGCAGGCTTTGTGCAGGTGTTTGTTTATGGTGTGCTTTGTGCAAGTGTTTGTTTGCAGTGTGTGTTGTGCAGGTGTTTGTTTGCAGTGTGCTTTGTGCAGGTGTTTGTTTGCAGCAGGCTTTGTGCAGGTGTTTGTTTGCAGCAGGCTTTGTGCAGGTGTTTGTTTGCAGTGTGCTTTGTGCAGGTGTTTGTTTGCAGTGTGCTTTGTGCAGGTGTTTGTTTGTGGTGTGCTTTGTGCAAGTGTTTGTTTGCAGCAGGCTTTGTGCAAGTGTTTGTTTGCAGTGTGCGTTGTGCAGGTGTTTGTTTGCAGCAGGCTTTGTGCAGGTGTTTGTTTGCAGCAGGCTTTGTGCAGGTGTTTGTTTGCAGTGTGCTTTGTGCAGGTGTTTGTTTGCAGTGTGCTTTGTGCAGGTGTTTGTTTGCAGTGTGCTTTGTGCATGTGTTTGTTTGTGGTGTGCTTTGTGCAAGTGTTTGTTTGCAGTGTGCTTTGTGCAAGTGTTTGTTTGCAGTGTGTGTTGTGCAGGTGTTTGTTTGCAGTGTGCTTTGTGCAGGTGTTTGTTTGCAGCAGGCTTTGTGCAGGTGTTTGTTTGCAGTGTGCTTTGTGCAGGTGTTTGTTTGCAGTGTGCTTTGTGCAGGTGTTTGTTTGCAGTGTGCTTTGTGCAGGTGTTTGTTTGCAGTGTGCTTTGTGCAGGTGTTTGTTTGCAGTGTGCTTTGTGCAAGTGTTTGTTTGCAGTGTGTGTTGTGCAGGTGTTTGTTTGCAGTGTGCTTTGTGCAGGTGTTTGTTTGCAGTGTGCTTTGTGCAGGTGTTTGTTTGCAGTGTGCTTTGTGCAGGTGTTTGTTTGCAGTGTGCTTTGTGCAGGTGTTTGTTTGCAGTGTGCTTTGTGCAGGTGTTTGTTTGCAGTGTGCTTTGTGCAGGTGTTTGTTTGCAGTGTGCTTTGTGCAGGTGTTTGTTTGCAGTGTGCTTTGTGCAGGTGTTTGTTTGCAGTGTGCTTTGTGCAGGTGTTTGTTTGCAGTGTGCTTTGTGCAGGTGTTTGTTTGCAGTGTGCTTTGTGCAGGTGTTTGTTTGCAGCAGGCTTTGTGCAGGTGTTTGTTTGCAGCAGGCTTTGTGCAGGTGTTTGTTTGCAGTGTGCTTTGTGCAGGTGTTTGTTTGCAGTGTGCTTTGTGCAGGTGTTTGTTTGCAGTGTGCTTTGTGCAGGTGTTTGTTTGCAGTGTGCTTTGTGCAGGTGTTTGTTTGCAGCAGGCTTTGTGCAGGTGTTTGTTTGCAGTGTGCTTTGTGCAGGTGTTTGTTTGCAGTGGGCTTTGTGCAGGTGTTTGTTTGCAGTGTGCTTTGTGCAGGTGTTTGTTTGCAGTGTGCTTTGTGCAGGTGTTTGTTTGCAGTGTGCTTTGTGCAGGTGTTTGTTTGCAGCAGGCTTTGTGCAGGTGTTTGTTTGCAGTGTGCTTTGTGCAGGTGTTTGTTTGCAGCAGGCTTTGTGCAGGTGTTTGTTTGCAGTGTGCTTTGTGCAGGTGTTTGTTTGCAGCAGGCTTTGTGCAGGTGTTTGTTTGCAGTGTGCTTTGTGCAGGTGTTTGTTTGCAGTGTGCTTTGTGCAGGTGTTTGTTTGCAGTGTGCTTTGTGCAGGTGTTTGTTTGCAGCAGGCTTTGTGCAGGTGTTTGTTTGCAGTGTGCTTTGTGCAGGTGTTTGTTTGCAGCAGGCTTTGTGCAGGTGTTTGTTTGCAGTGTGCTTTGTGCAGGTGTTTGTTTGCAGTGTGCTTTGTGCAGGTGTTTGTTTGCAGCAGGCTTTGTGCAGGTGTTTGTTTGCAGCAGGCTTTGTGCAGGTGTTTGTTTGCAGTGTGCTTTGTGCAGGTGTTTGTTTGCAGCAGGCTTTGTGCAGGTGTTTGTTTGCAGTGTGCTTTGTGCAGGTGTTTGTTTGCAGTGTGCTTTGTGCAGGTGTTTGTTTGCAGTGTGCTTTGTGCAGGTGTTTGTTTATGGTGTGCTTTGTGCAAGTGTTTGTTTGCAGTGTGCTTTGTGCAAGTGTTTGTTTGCAGTGTGCGTTGTGCAGGTTTTTGTTTGCAGTGTGCTCTAGGTAGGTGTTTGTTTGCAGTGTGCTTTGTGCAGGTGTTTGTTTGCAGCAGGCTTTGTGCAGGTTTTTGTTTGCAGTGTGTTTTGTGCATTTGTTTGTTTGCAGTGTGCTTTGTGCAGGTGTATGTTTGTGGTGGGCTTTGTGCTGGTGTTTGTTTGCAGCGGCTCCTTACCGAAAGACTTTGTTCTGGACACACCTCTGGGCAGCTCCATGTGCAGCTGCTCCATCCCTGGAGGCAGGACTCCTTGCACGGCCATGCCCTGCCGCTCAAACAGTGACTACAACCAATCACACACAAAACTACTATCATAACAAGCTTTGGCATGTATTGGTAAAAATGAAATATTTAACAGGTACTTGTAAAAGTTACTTTATTTGAACAATTCTTTAAACTGCAACACAAACATGACTGAGAAGACTATCTGTGGTACGCTCACGTATCAGTGTGACACGCTCACATATCAGTGTGACCGAGCCTGCTGTGAGTTGCTGCAGCTTTGTGCAGCATGCTGCCGTACTCTGCTCAGGGTGGAGACGGTCTGATCTGATGTGGAGCAGGGTGGGTGCAGTAGCTACATAATTTGTTAGATTGTGGAACTCACAGTGATCTCTGCTGGTGTGATTCTGCGGCTGGTGGGTCTCTGCTTGACAGTAGCAGCTCTGTAGTCAGCCTCCGCTACCTGCGGCCGAAGCATGGGGTCCTGAGAGGCGAGCATCTGGTCCAACCGCTCTGCTCACAGGGAGGAGAGAACAGATTTCTGTGTGCTCTCACACACACATACACATACTCACATGCACACACACACTATCTCTGTGTGCTCCCACACACACTCACACGCTCTTATATACACTGACATATGTTATAACGTTATGTTATTTTCATTTTACAATTGCATAGAATATCATCTGAAAGAGAGTAAGTGTAAGTTTGCCTTGTAAGTCACTCTGGATAATAGTGTCTAACAAATGCTCTTAATGTACTGTAAAGTGTGTTTGATTGAATTTATACCACTATATCTACACAACTTACTGATAAACACCTCCTTCAAGTGGTTAAAGATTCTTAAAGATTCTCCAGCTCTAATGAAATAATTAAATTAAGGTCCACAACTTTCCACTGTGCACAAAACCTGCTCAGCACTGAACACAACTCACCCCCTCTCCTCCTCCTCGCGGAAGCTTGCAGGGAATGAATGGGGAGAAAAGCTTTTGATCACTGATCACAGCTTCAGGAAAGTTAGAGAAAAGACATCCAGATGCACAGAGGAAAAAGCTAAAGATAGAGAGATACAGGGGTGCTCTCTACACACACTCTGTGGGGGTGAGATAAAGGGGTGCTCTCTGCACACACTCTGTAGGGGTGAGCTACAGGGGTGCTCTCTACACACACTCTGTAGGGGTGAGCTAAAGGGGTGCTCTCTACACACACTCTGTAGGGGTGAGCTACAGGGGTGCTCTCTACACACACTCTGTAGGGATGAGCTACAGGGGTGCTCTCTACACACATTCTGTAGGGATGAGCTACAGGGGTGCTCTCTGCACACACTCTGTGGGGGTGAGATAAAGGGGTGCTCTCTGCACACACTCTGTAGGGGTGAGATAAAGGGGTGCTCTCTACACATACTCTGTGGGGGTGAGATAAAGGGGTGCTCTCTACACACACTCTGTAGGGGTGAGATAAAGGGGTGCTCTCTGCACACACTCTGTAGGGGTGAGATAAAGGGGTGATCTCTGCACACACTCTGTAGGGGTGAGATAAAGGGGTGCTCTCTACACACACTCTGTGGGGGTGAGATAAAGGGGTGCTCTCTACACACACTCTGTGGGGGTGAGATAAAGGGGTGCTCTCTGCACACACTCCGTAGGGGTGAGATAAAGGGGTGCTCTCTGCACACACTCTGTAGGGGTGAGATAAAGGGGTGCTCTCTACACACACTCTGTGGGGGTGAGATAAAGGGGTGCTCTCTACATACACTCTGTAGGGGTGAGATAAAGGTGTGCTCTCTGCACACACTCTGTAGGGGTGAGCTACAGGGGTGCTCTCTGCACACATTCTGTAAGGGTGAGATAAAGGGGTGCTCTCTTCACACACTCTGTAGGGGTGAGCTACAGGGGTGCTCTCTGCACACACTCTGTGGGGGTGAGATAAAGGTGTGCTCTCTACATACACTCTGTGGGGGTGAGATAAAGGGGTGCTCTCTGCACACACTCCGTAGGGGTGAGCTACAGGGGTGCTCTCTGCACACACTCTATAGGGTTGAGATAAAGGGAGACTCTCTGCAATAACAGCGGAGACATAGGGGGTGCCAGACTCACCCAGTTCCTCCAGCTCGGCCGTCATGCTCTTGGAGCGCAGTGTAAGGGTGGTGCTGGGGGCCCTCTTAGGGGGTGGGGGGGCTGTGGGGAGGGAGGCAGCACTGAGGTTACTGTGCATTTGACATTCACATTCAGGCTTTTAACACTCTCTTGCCCAGATCCATGTACACATTTATACAGCTGGATATATACTGAAGCAGCTCAGCTTCTTTTCACCAGAGAACCAGAAACACCCTGCCTGGGAAACACTGCAGGCCCTGAGTCACAGTACACCTGTACCTCACAAATCACCTGTACCTCCCACAATCAAGGAGGAAGACAAGAGAAAGACAGAACTTCCCAAGCCCCAGTGTAATTCTGAAATCAGACATTGAGCACAGAAAGTATGGGAACTTTGGGGAGGGGCAGCCGTGGGGTGGGGGGTGCTGTGGGGAGGGGCAGCCGTGGGGCGGGGTGCTGTGTGGAGGGGCAGCTGTGGGGCGGGGTGCTGTGGGGCAGCTGTGGGGTCGGGGTGCTTTGGGGAGGGGCAGCCGTGGAGCGGGGGTGCTGTGGGGAGGGGCAGCCGTGGAGCGGGGGTGCTGTGGGGAGGGGCAGCCGTGGGGCGGGGGTGCTTTGGGGAGGGGCAGCCGTGGGGCGGGGGTGCTGTGGGGAGGGGCAGCCGTGGGGCGGGGGTGCTGTGGGGCAGCTGTGGGGCGGGGGTGCTGTGGGGAGGCGCAGCTTTGGGGCGGGGGTGCTGTGGGGCAGCTGTGGGGCGGGGGTGCTGTGGGGAGGGGCAGCTTTGGGGCGGGGGTGCTGTGGGGAGGCGCAGCTTTGGGGCGGGGGTGCTGTGGGGCAGCTGTGGGGCGGGGGTGCTGTGGGGAGGGGCAGCTGTGGGGCGGGGTGCTGTGGGGCAGCTGTGGGGTCGGGGTGCTTTGGGGAGGGGCAGCCGTGGAGCGGGGGTGCTGTGGGGAGGGGCAGCCGTGGAGCGGGGGTGCTGTGGGGAGGGGCAGCCGTGGGGCGGGGGTGCTTTGGGGAGGGGCAGCCGGGGGGGGGGGGGCTGGGGGGAGGGGCAGCCGTGGGGCGGGGGTGCTGTGGGGCAGCTGTGGGGCGGGGGTGCTGTGGGGAGGCGCAGCTTTGGGGCGGGGGTGCTGTGGGGAGGCGCAGCTTTGGGGCGGGGGTGCTGTGGGGCAGCTGTGGGGCGGGGGTGCTGTGGGGAGGCGCAGCTTTGGGGCGGGGGTGCTGTGGGGAGGGGCAGCTGTGGGGCGGGGGTGCTGTGGGGAGGGGCAGCCGTGGGGCGGGGGTGCTGTGTGGAGGGGCAGCCGTGGGGCGGGGGTGCTGTGGGGCAGCTGTGGGGCGGGGGTGCTGTGGGGAGGGGCAGCTTTGGGGTGGGGGTGCTGTGGGGAGGGGCAGCCGTGGGGCGGGGCACTTATGTGGAAGTGTGTGTGTGTGTGTGCGCATGTGTGTGTGTATTATGTGGGAGTGCGTATGTGTGAGTGTGTGAATGTGTGTTATATGGGAGTGCATGTGCGTGGGTGTATGTTATGTGGGAGTGTGTGTGTGTGCGTGTATGTGTGCGTGTGTGTTTGTGTTATGTGGGAGTGTGTGTGTGTGTGTGTTTTGTGGGAGTGTGTGTGAGTGTGTGTGGGTGTATGTGTGTGTGTGTGTGTGGGTGTATGTGTGTGTGAGTGTGTGTGTGTGTGTGAGTGTGTGTGTGTGTGTGTGTGTGTGTGTGTGTGTGTGTGTGTGAGTGTGTGTGAGTGTGTGAGTGTGAGTGCGTGTGAGTGCGTGTGAGTGTGTGTGAGTGTGTGTGTGTGAGTGTGTGAGTGTGAGTGTGTGTGAGTGCACCTGATTAACTTGCACTGTAAGAGCTGCGCTGACTACCCATGCAGTCTAATCGCTCTGCGTGTCTGCGCTCTGTGTGGGAGCTTGGTGTAAATAAGGACTGTGGAGGTGTAAATAAAGGATTTGGCTGAGTGACTGTGGAGGTGTAAATAAGGGATTTGGCTGAGTGACTGTGGAGGTGTAAATAAGCACTGTGGAGGTGTAATTAAGGGATTTGGCTGAGTGACTGGCGGTGTAAATAAGGACTGTGGAGGTGTAAATAAGGGATTTGGCTGAGTGACTGTGGAGGTGTAAATAAGGGATTTGGCTGAGTGACTGTGGAGGTGTAATTAAGGGATTTGGCTGAGTGACTGTGGAGGTGTAAATAAGGACTGTGGAGGTGTAATTAAGGGATTTGGCTGAGTGACTGTGGAGATGTAAATAAGGACTGTGGAGGTGTAAATAAAGGATTTGGCTGAGTTACTGTGGAGGTGTAAACAAGGACTGTGGAGGTGTAATTAAGGGATTTGGCTGTGTGACTGTGGAGGTGTAAATAAGGACTGTGGAGGTGTAATTAAGGGATTTGGCTGAGTGACTGTGGAGGTGTAAATAAGGGATTTGGCTGTGTGACTGTGGAGGTGTAAATAAGGACTGTGGAGGTGTAATTAAGGGATTTGGCTGAGTGACTGTGGAGGTGTAATTAAGGGATTTGGCTGAGTGACTGTGGAGGTGTAAATAAGGGATTTGGCTGAGTGACTGTGGAGGTGTAATTAAGGGATTTGGCTGAGTGACTGTGGAGGTGTAAATAAGGGATGTGGGTGAGTGACTGTGGAGGTGTAATTAAGGGACTTGGCTGCGTGACTGTGGAGGTGTAAATAAGGGATTTGGCTGAGTGAATGTGGAGGTGTAAATAAGGACTGTGGAGGCGTAATTAAGGGATTTGGCTGAGTGACTGTGGAGGTGTAAATAAGGACTGTGGAGGTGTAAATAAGGGATTTGGCTGAGTGACTGTGGAGGTGTAAATAAGGGATTTGGCTGAGTGACTGTGGAGGTGTAATTAAGGGATTTAGCTGAGTTACTGTGGAGGTGTAATTAAGGGATTTGGCTGAGTGACTGTGGAGGTGTAATTAAGGGATTTGGCTGAGTGACTGTGGAGGTGTAAATAAGGGATTTGGCTGAGTGACTGTGGAGGTGTAAATAAGGACTGTGGAGGTGTAAATAAGGACAGACCTTTCTTGCGGACGAGCTCCTCAGACTGAGGCTTGCGTGTGACAGACACCACCTTCATGAGCAGGTGGCTGCCTCCCTGCCGGATGAGGGACACCACCTGCTTATGCCCCACCTTCACCACATTGATGCCGTTCACCTGCAAGCGGGGAAAGGGGAGGGGTCAGACAGTGGCTGATCTCCACAGCAACAACTACACAGGAGCAACACTGCCCTCTTGCTGTGAAACTTGAGCCTGTACAGCTACAATGCGCCTGTGTCTCACATGACCTAAACTGCATCACATGATCCAGAGCACTTTACAAGAAGTGTGTGTAATATGACCAAATTGACAAAATATATAAGTGCACGCAGCACGAACACACTCACACACACACACACACACAGCAAGCTGAGGAGGTTTTGTTACCTCAATGAGGAAGTCTCCTGTCCGTAGTCCTGCCCTCCAGGCTACGCCCTCTACATCCACAGACTCCAGATACTGCAGCGCAGGAAACGCTGGGGTTGGCGTGAACTCCTCAATGGGTGTCTCCGCTGCCATGAGGATACACCCACCAAATTTCACTCATCAAAGAACACACCCGCAAAATTTCATGCATCAAAGAACACACCTGCTAAATTTCACTCATCAAAGAACACACCCGCTAAATATCATGCATCAAAGAACACACCTGCCAAATTTCACTCATCAAAGAACACACCTGCAAAATTTCACTCATCAAAGAACACACCTGCAAAATTTCACTCATCAAAGAACACACCTGCAAAATTTCATGCATCAAAGAACACACCCACAAAATTTCATGCATCAAAGAACACACCCGCTGAATTTCACTCATCAATGAACACACCCGCTAAATATCACTCATCAAAGAACACACCTGCTAAATTTCACTCATCAAAGAACACACCCGCTAAATATCACTCATCAAAGAACACACCCGCCAAATTTCACTCATCAAAGAACACACCCACAAAATTTCATGCATCAAAGAACACACCCGCTGAATTTCACTCACCAATGAACACACCCGCTAAATATCACTCATCAAAGAACACAGCTGCCAAATTTCACTCATCAAAGAACACACCCGCTGAATTTCACTCATCAAAGAACACACCCGCAAACACACTGAGTGATGCAAAGATCATGACCAAAAGCAAGAGGAACAGGGTGATGCAGGGCACTGGTACAGAGAGGGCGAGTCTCACCTTTGGCTCCCCGCAGCACAAACCCAAAGCCCTCATTCTCCTTCTTCTGCAGCACAGCATTCTTCTCCTCAATGATGTAATCGCTGGGGAGGGAAGACAGCAGGATCTCACGATCAGAGGTCAGCATCATGAACAGGGTCCCCAGGGACCAACAAGGGCAAGACGGAGGCCAGGGCCTACAACCTGCTTCACCTTCGTCCTATTGACCAATCAGGCTAAGTGCTCAGTACAGTGAGTTGGTGCCTATCATGTTGTTTGCTAGTTTATATATACAAAGTGCTTTTCAATGTTATTAAAATCACAAAAAATATAACACAAAAAAAATCCCAAAAGTTTTGATTGGAATTGAAAAGAGAGCAAGGATATGCAGTAACACAGAGCAGATCCTCAGGGTAAAGCTCCTGCCTCACTCTGTTCCCCCAGCACTGCTCTCAGCCACTCAAAAACCAACACAGGGAGGGAGGACTGACATACAGGGCACACACACACACTCATACACATGCACACACACGTACACACACACTCAAACACATGCAAACACACACACACACACTCACACATTCATACACATGCACACACACTTATACACACACTCTAACACATGCAAACACACACACATTCACACACAGGCACACACACTTATACACACACACACACACTCAAACACATGCAAACACACACACACACACTCACAACACATGCAAACACACACACACACACACACTCACACATTCATACACATGCACACACACTTATACACACACTCAAACACATGCAAACACACACACATTCACACACAGGCACACACACTTATACACACACACACACACACACAGGCACACTCACACACAAGCACACATTCACATACACACATAACTACACACTTGTACACACTCACAAAAGCACACACACGCTCTCTCTCTCTCTCACACACACACACACACACACATACAGATTGCAAATGACAGTCAAGACTCATCAGGCTTAGACCAGCTGGCTCCACCAGCAAGCAATGGGTCACCAGGGGCAACAGAGAGAGGGATGCCAGGGCAGCAGAGAAGAAAGGAATGCAATGAATAAAGAGGGTGATGAGAGAGGTAGGAAGGAGTGGGGCCACCAGGGAGAGGGAAGCAAGAATGATGAAGGAGGACTGAACACAGGAAGAGCCCGCTGGTGAGAGTGGTGACTCTCAGAGTGACAGGAATTCTGGTCTGTAAATAACTGTGATTTTAAACAAGACAAGACAGCTGCTGCTGATTGGTCATCTAGTGAACTGGTCTACTGAGACTGGTTTTCAGAACTGGTTGTGATTGGTTATTCTATTAGCTGGGCAAAAGACAGACACACTTTAAATGATCTACCACTCTCCTGTACCAAAATATACAACTAAAACAAAAAACAAAGATGATAAAGCCTGCAATAAAACGTTTTTATCGAGAATATCTTATGAATGAAAATAATGTTATGACAGAGGAAATACAGTATTAGTTCATGCAGTACTGATATGTGATTCTTAATGTTTAAATAAAAAAAAAAAATTCCACTCTGTCACATTCTTTGTTTCTGTACCTGTATTAATGTCAGGTGCATTAAAACATGATATTCTGCTCTCTTTGCTACTGATCAGTTTGACCATGACAGACCATACCCATATCAGGTCAAGTCCAATTATTTTTTCTGGCAAATCATCAACATGGTTTCCCTAAATCACAATTCAGATGAAACGATTAGATTTCATTAAATTATAATGTAATAAGGTATATTAACTGGATAAGCACTCAGGGTTATTCATTAACATGACCTTTCATTGGAATTCCTGCTCATTTATCAGAACTGACATTCTGTATTAAGACTATGATGTACTCATTACATCAATTAGTAATAATTCAGCTAAGGGACCTAAAGAAAATAAAAACACTCACGTAAAACGAGATGCTGCAGCTTGTCATTTCACAGTGAACATGTTGATGCTGCAGTCACACAAGGTTACACTTTTCCCCAGGGAATAAAGCTCTTGTGCAGTTTTTTATGAAGGTGCAACAAACGCAAAAACATGGATCAATCCAACTAACACTCTAGAAAAACACTCTGGACACACACAGGCCTGCTTTATGATGAGACTGAAAACAAACTGAGCAGGCAGAACATAAGACCAGTTAAAGGCACAGTCCTGCCCTGAAGCCCACGCTAATGCACAGTGCTGGCCCTGAAGCCCAAAGTAATGCACAGCACTGGCCCTGAAGCCCACACTAACGCACAGTGCTGCCCTGAAGCCCACAGTAACGCACAGCACTGGCCCTAAAGCCCACAGTAATGCACAGCACTGGCCCTGAAGCCCACAGTAATGCACAGCACTGGCCCTGAAGCCCACAGTAATGCACAGCACTGGCCCTGAAGCCCACACTAATGCACAGTGCTGGCCCTGAAGCCCAAAGTAATGCACAGCACTGGCCCTGAAGCCCACACTAACGCACAGTGCTGCCCTGAAGCCCACAGTAATGCACAGCACTGGCCCTGAAGCCCACAGTAATGCACAGCACTGGCCCTAAAGCCCACAGTAACACACAGCGCTGGCCCTGAAGCCCACACTAACGCACAGTGCTGCCCTGAAGCCAACAGTAATGCACAGCACTGGCCCTGAAGCCCACAGTAATGCACAGCACTGGCCCTAAAGCCCACAGTAACGCACAGCACTGGCCGTGAGCCCACAGTAATGCACAGTGCTGCCCTGAAGCCCACAGTAACGCGCAGCACTGGCCCTGAAGCCCACAGTAAAGCACAGTGCTGGCCCTGAAGCCCACAGTAACGCACAGCACTGGCCCTGAAGCCCACAGTAACGCACAGCGCTGGCCCTAAAGCCCACAGTAACGCACAGCACTGGCCCTGAAGCCCACAGTAACGCGCAGCACTGGCCCTGAAGCCCACAGTAACGCACAGTGCTGGCCCTGAAGCCCACAGTAACGCACAGCACTGGCCCTGAAGCCCACAGTAACGCACAGCACTGGCCCTGAAGCCCACAGTAACGCACAGTGCTGGCCCTGAAGCCCACAGTAACGCACAGCGCTGGCCTTAAGCAAAACCTGCCACGTTTGTATGCTTGTAACATTGTCAGCAAACTATGTGAGATGGAGTGGAATTACATCACTACTTTGTTTCCACTCACTTTTCCCATTGAGATGAATGCTCCGTATCCTCCAGTCTGCTGCAACCAGGATGAACGCACTACAATACAGCTGCCAGAAACTGACATAGTTGAGCTGGAGGGTCAACTTTAGCCACTAGATGGCAGCAGACCTCAACTGGGTCTGTGGAGGAGCCGGTCTTTGCATAGCTCTAGTGAGGATCAGTGGAGAGGCCGTGCGCACACACACACACACACACACTCTCTCTCTCTCTCTCTCACACACACACACACACTCTCTCTCTCTCTCTCTCTCTCACACACACACACACACACACACACACACACACACACGCATGCACACACATGTACACATGCACACACGCACCCTCTCTCTCTGACACACACACACACACACACACACACACTTGCTCTCACACATACACACACAATCATACGCACAATCATACACACATTCACATGCACATACGCAAACACACACACACACACACCCGCGCACACACATACGTGTGCCCTCTCTCTCTCACTCTCTCTCACAAACACACACGCATGCACACGTTCTCTCTCTCTCTCACACACACACACACACACGCACACACATGCACACACACACACACACACACACACGCACACACACAGCATACACACATGTGCACACACACAGTTTCGCTTTCTCTCAAACTCACTGTCAGACACACACACTCTCTCACACACTAAAACATAAGGCAAACAGAGAGTAAGTGTGTTTACCTGTAGGAGGTAAAGTTGTCATAGGAGCCCACTGTGTAGTGCCTGAAGAGCCTCTTTGTGCGGTCCTCTCGAGTCTCTGCACAAAAACACACAGGACAACACAGTGCCAAGAGGTTACACCCTGGCATTAATGCAGAGACGCCATACACTGAACACTACAACCACGTGCTAACCAGGAAAATGCACCTCAAGCATGTGCCAACCAGGAAAATGTACCTCATGTGTGTTGTATACAGAACATGTGCTGAAAAAGAGAACACCTCAAGCATGTGCTAACCATTTGAACACCCCAAAGCCAAAAAAAATACAATTCTGCCAACCCTAGTTTCTCAGATTGTGTCCACACTAGAGTGTAGAGAGAGCTGCACAGGAGAACAGCGGAGTGTAGAGAGAACTGCACAGGAGAACAGCACAATCCCACCCTGATTAATATGACATAGAACCACTACACATCAATGACATTTATAAATTAAGAATAACACAATTCATTCTCTCATAACTGTACTCTATTATTAATGTATATTGTTTGTCAGCTTTACTTGACCCTTCAACATTAATTTGAAAATACCAACTCTGAAATATCAGCAGGGCAAAAGGAAGTCTGACTCTGCGTGAGTGTGTAGCTGTGCAGGGTTACACCTGCCATTTTGGCTCTTATCCACAGTGCAGAGCTGCTGAATAAACAGCAGTGGAGTCTGAGTGAGTGTGTAGCTGTGTAGGGTTACACCTGCCATTTTGGCTCTTACCTACAGTGCAGAGCTGCTGAATAAACAGCAGTGGAATCTGAGTGAGTGTGTAGCTGTGCAGGGTTACACCTGCCATTTTGGCTCTTATCTACAGTGCAGAGCTGCTGAATAAACAGCAGTGGAGTCTGAGTGAGTGTGTAGCTGTGCAGGGTTAAACCTGCCATATTGGCTCTTATCTACAGTGCGGAGCTGGTGAATAAACAGCAGTGTACAGTTAGATAATTCTGTAGCAATCAGCAAAGATCACACTCTCCCATGCCTAATTCAAATAAGAGCAGCAAGAGATCATGCAGTCAGTCAGATATAGGGTTTATTCAGCTGACCAGATGCAAACAGTTAATTGCAATGGGAATTTGACCAGAACACTGGGGTTAACATCCCTCCCCTTTAAAAACATTATTGTATTACTGCAGAACCCTGTTACAGTTACTGTACACACTCAGGCCTGTTACTGCTTTTTCCCAGATCGAACATGAGAAACAAAAACAACAAAATGAAGAATTTTAAGATCTTAAAGAACACAAAACTCCAAATCCAATCAGCAGGGCTCAGGTGTTGTGAGCCAGTTTCACCGCATCCAGAATCTAAACCTAAACCCTAACCCAAAACCTAACCCCTAAATCCTAAACCCTAACCCCTAATCCCTAAACCGTAACCCTAACCCTAACCCTAATCATAATCCTAAACCCTAACCCTAACCCTAATCATAATCCTAAACCCTAACCCTAACCCTAATCATAATCCTAAACCCTAACCCTAACCCCTAAACCCTAAACCCTAAAACGTAACCCGAATCCTAAATCTAAGCAACCACATTAAGGGACAGGCTTGGCCCACAGCCTCTCTCTGCTAAAGGTTCTGCAGGCACGACTGGGCCATTATATGCCTGCTCAAGGTGCCTGGAGGTTACACACATTCAATGAAAATGTGTGTAAAGCAAAGAGCTATTGCTTAGACCAACCTTAAAGGACAAATCAACCAAAAGAACAAACGGGCAACCCTCCTGATATAAACCATTTTAAGGTGCTGAATCCAAAAAAGGAAATGATAATAAATAGAACGAATTGGACAGCATTTGCTTAGCACGCTGAAGGAGGCCATTGAGCCGAAATGCGTCTGTGCTGTTGTGTGAGACATCCCTATTAAATTCTATTAAGCAAGTGCTGTCAAATTTGCTCTATTAATTATCACAACCATAAAGGACAAACTGAAAAACATAGGGTACATTGAGCCCCCAAAATCACCTGCATTAATACACATCATTGAAAAGCCATGCAATTAAATGTGGCACATGCAACTCTAAAGTTTAAAGTTTTAGAGTTTTCTAGAGTTATACCAGATTTCTCCCAATTATTTCACCCACTGAAAAGTAGCGGAACCCACTACCATATTTAACTGATTTTATGCGCAGAAATTTCTCACAAATTTTTCAATTTCTGGCACATGTAGTACAAGCACACAGCTATGTCTAGCGCATAGTTTGTGCTCCTAAATTCAATACAGGCTTGTCCTATAGTCTTGAGCTTTGCTTTGCTATCCCTCCCAGAGAGAGGCTCTACCCCATGCAAGGAGAGGAGTCTGGGGCTCTGGGGCTTACGGTATGGCCCTTTATCTGTGACCTGCTTCTAAATGGGTCACATTGGTATACTGTTATTAAACTTCTTTTACCCTGTTTGACACTTGAACAATGTGCATCTATTTATTTGTACAGCAATATAACTATATTGGCTTGCTTATAAACTGTAATTACTCTATAATAATTGGGTAATTACACAATTACAAATTGATGTTAGCCTGAAATATTATCCTCCAAATAACTTCACACTTTTACTTATGTACTTCTGGCATGGACACACCCACAGGGTTTAGTCTGTGCTCTCCCTTCTGGCACCTGAGATTTTTACCCCTCTCTAGTACTTTAGCACTCACATCCCCGGCTTAATGCACTTTGAGTTGAAAGTTGATCTGGATAAGTGAGTCTGCAAAATGCAAAAACCAAGCTAAACCTAGCCTTCCTGTGCAGTTACACTGTAGCACACCCTGAGGAGTGCTATGCTGAGCTAAACCTAGCCTTCCTGTGCAGTTATACTGTAGCACACCCTGAGGAGTGCTATGCTGAGCTAAACCTAGCCTTCCTGTGCAGTTATACTGTAGCACACCCTGAGGAGTGCTATGCTAAGCTAAACCTAGCCTTCCTGTGCAGTTATACTGTAGCACACCCTGAGGAGTGCTATGCTGAGCTAAACCTAGCCTTCCTGTGCAGTTATACTGTAGCACACCCTGAGGAGTGCTATGCTGAGCTAAACCTAGCCTTCCTGTGCAGTTATACTGTAGCACACCCTGAGGAGTGCTATGCTGAGCTAAACCTAGCCTTCCTGTGCAGTTATACTGTAGCACACCCTGAGGAGTGCTATGCTGAGCTAAACCTAGCCTTCCTGTGCAGTTACACTGTAGCACACCCTGAGGAGTGCTATGCTGAGCTAAACCTAGCCTTCCTGTGCAGTTATACTGTAGCACACCCTGAGGAGTGCTATGCTGAGCTAAACCTAGCCTTCCTGTGCAGTTATACTGTAGCACACCCTGAGGAGTGCTATGCTAAGCTAAACCTAGCCTTCCTGTGCAGTTATACTGTAGCACACCCTGAGGAGTGCTATGCTGAGCTAAACCTAGCCTTCCTGTGCAGTTACACTGAAGCACAGCAAAAGGAGCGCTATGCTAAGCTAAAGCTTTCCGCACCTTTATGCTCTACCTATAACAGTTGGCTTCCATTCTGCAAAATATGAGAGGCTTAATAAGGTGAGTGATTGTTTAAATATATTTTCATCCCTTATTTTAAATTCTGCCCTGTGTTTGTGGAATTTGTCTCCACTGTTGTGTCTCTGCAGTGCTTGAGCTCAATCACAAAATTGTTAATCTGCACTTTTGCTTCAACAAAAATAGAAAAGAAGCAGAAGAAGCTTTGCTCGTTTTCCATCAGGGATTCCAGACAGGTGGACCAGATGGCAGCGGGGCAGGTTCACAGAATCTCACAGTATGCCAGTGACCCCGGAGTTTTGGCATTAAAGGGCCCCGTGCCTGCCAAACCACTCCAGGAAGCCCGTGAGTAGGGTCACTGTGTCAGAGAGGGGCTTCATCAGGGCAGCAAAACAGACAGGGCTTAGGGGTGAGGGCAGGTGTGGGCCGCAGAGAACATGACCTTTGGAAAACAAGTTTCATGTTTAAGGCTGATGTTTCATTAAGGCATGTTTGTGAATTTTTTTTTTTGGATCAACTCTGTGACCTGTACTGAGTTAGCCCTGTTCCAATGACATTTCCCCATTTTAATATCCTATCCCTATTCTAATGCCAAATCCCCATTTCAATGTTCCATCCACATTCTAATACCAAATCTCCATTCTCATGTTCCATTTGCATTCTAATGCCAAATCTCCATTCTCATGTTCCATCCACATCCTAATGCCAAATCTCCATTCTCATGTTCCATTTGCATTCTAATGCCAAATCTCCATTCTCATGTTCCATTTGCATTCTAATGTCATATCCCCATTATAATGTCCCATTCTGACTGAACTGGGTTGTCTTCATTATTGGGAGTGAAAGTGGGGTGCATTGGTATGCCAGTGATGTCTGCTCTCTGCAGGGTTGTCCTTCAGTGAAGGACACAGAACTGTTTCCCTCCTCCACCTTCCTCCCCCGCTCTGCTTGAATGAAAGAGGGCTGGTGTTGGTCATTATTCCAACCCATTATTGCTCTGACTGGATGTCAAACAGTGCCACTGAACACTCATTTTTGACACAGTCGTCAGGCCGTGGTAATGCTGATGTTTATTATTATATTATTAATTATTATCACTATTATTAAAACCCCCCCAAAAGACTAAACCTCTGAAAACCCTGAATAGACCTGAACCATTGAGGCTATAAATCCCTCAGCCTCAGTAGCCCCATACGGAATGCTCACACAATATACCACAGCAAGCCATTGATCCATCACAGCCCGAAGCATGTCCACATGCTGAGGCACTTCACCCTGAAAACCACAGTCACCTCATGTGCCACAAATAGCTCCACAGCTCATTTTCACTTCATTTCTGCTCTCTATAAGAGTATATCTGGGATGATAACACACTGTCCTCATACACAAGCAGGTCAAGAGTAACGTAGCTCTCTCATTATGAGGAAGTAATCGTTCTCTGCTGAGAGTTAAAAATGATCTGTGCAGGATCTGACCTAAATCGCCCATGACAAATCGTAACTATTCAGAGGGGCTACAGCGGACAAACCACAGCCAATCAGAAGGGCTACAGTGGACAGACCAGAGCCAATCAGAGGGGCTTCAGTGGACAGACCAGAGCCAATCAGAGGGGCTTCAGTGGACTGACCAGAGCCAATCAGAGGGGCTTCAGTGGACAGACCAGAGCCAATCAGAGGGGATTCAGGGGACAGACCAGAGCCAATCAGAGGGGCTTCAGTGGACAGACCAGAGCCAATCAGAGAGGCTTCAGTGGACAGACCAGAGCCAATCAGAGGGGCTTCAGTGGATACCTCACCATCCTTGTGCAGCCTCACTGACAGGGTCTTTCATGGAGACTCCACTGCTGAAGGACTCTGGGACCTAACCAACCTACCCACTGTTTTTTTTTTTTTTTTGCATTTTTCACTTTTTATTTGATAGTGACAGTTGAGAGAGAGACGGGAGGGCAGGGAAGGAGAGTGGGGATCACATGCAGCAAAGGCCCTGAGCCTCATGTGGCATGCGCTCTACGGGATGAACTACCCACTGCTTTGAACGGCATGCTCTAACACCATTAAACCAGCTACCTGAAACACTTTCAGCATTTAACAGGATAACGGACACACTTAGAGCTTTAAAGAAGTTAACAAGCATACTTACATTCTAGCATTAAACCAGCTGACTGACAAAATTACTGTACAAAATTAAGCAGCCTACCTGGCACACTTATCTTACAGCATTAAACCAGCTAACTGACATACTTACAAAATTAAGCAGGCTAACTGACATAAGTTCAGCATTAAACAGGCTATTTAAAGCAGTTTTATTATCTGACAGTTCTGTCACAGGCAACTGTGTTTAAGTGGAAGTGATTGGATGAATTTTAATACAAAACCCTTTGAAGTGTGATGCAGTCAGTGTTACAATGGGCCCTTTAATCACAGAGAAAACCTCAAGGAAAACAGGACTGCGGAAACAAGTGCTAAGAAAGTGCTAATATTTTATTTATATAGGTATGCTGTGCATAGTTAGAGACATTAAACAAAATCATTTTCAATGATGAAGTTCACTCATTTCCATCCTGAAAATGACAGGAGACAAACAGGTTTGAGGGGCATGCCACAGAGTTACAGGGGAGGCACAGGCTGGAGGCCAACTGGCCATTCAGACAGCACAGAAGCACCAAAGCAGGGCCTGACCAGCGCTGTGCTTTTATCACTGCTCCCAGATCAGTACTGAGCGCTACGAGAAGCCACTGTCACAGCTATCAGCTACTCACCCCCCATTTCACCCTGTGAATGATCAAGGGGGCCCCACATGCAGGCCTTTCGCAGAAGCTCTGAACCAGGGACACCTATGTGCAAGACATATTACATACGCTCCATTTATACAGCTGAATATTTCCTGAAGGAACTCAGTAAGTAAGTAAAAACAAAAGGCAGAATGGCCACACAGAAAGGTCAAACCTGCAATATTTTGCGTGCACACCAAGTTTCAGATCAATTAAAACTCAGAGCTAGCATCTGATTAAAGCAGATTTAACTTCCTCAATATAATAACCCTGACCTCCTCAAAAGCACGCACTGTGGCTTGTGCGTAGGTAAAGATGTAAATAGCAGAGAGGGGTGGAGCCATGGAGAGCAGAAAGGGTGGTGCCAGAGAGAGAAGCGAGGGGGGCGGAGCCAGGGAGAGCAGAAAGGGTGGTGCCAGAGAGAGAAGCGAGGGGGGCGGAGCCAGGGAGAGCAGAAAGGATGATGCCAGAGAGAGAAGCGATAGGGATGGAGCCGGAGAGAGAAGTGAGAGGGATGGAGCCAGAGAGAGCAGAAAGGGTGGGGCCAGAGAGAGAAGCGAGAGGGGCAGAGCCAGGGAGAACAGAAAGGGTGGTGCCAGAGAGAGAAGCGAGAGGGGCGGAGCCAGGGAGAGCAGAAAGGGTGGTGCCAGAGAGAGAAGCGAGAGGGATGGAGCCGGAGAGAGAAGTGAGAGGGATGGAGCCAGAGAGAGCAGAAAGGGTGGGGCCAGAGAGAGAAGTGAGAGGGGCGGAGCCAGGGAGAGCAGAAAGGGTGGGGCCAGAGAGAGAAGTGAGAGGGGCGGAGCCAGAGAGAGTGCCACAGAGAACTCACCCTGGCCTCGGTAGATCAATATGGACGGCTCTGCTGTAACAACGCGGTCTATCCTGCGGCAGAGGATGGGGAAGCCTGCAGCCAGTGTGGAGCAGCATGCCATCATCGTTGTGCACGCCCAAGCTCGGAGCACCAGCAAGCCCAGCAAAGGGGGGCCATCGCCCGGGATCCAGCCTGCCCCCGGGGCCTGGGGCATATGACCTGCAGCTACACAGCCACCTACCGCTATGCCATCTGCTACTAAACCACCACGAGGCTGCGACCTGCTACTGCACTGCACCCTGCTGCAGCAGTGCTGCAACACTGTGACCTACTACTTCACTGCCACTGCACTGCCACCTACTGCTACACTGTGATCTGCTGCAATCCTGCCACCTACTGGTGCACTGCCACTGCACTGCCACCTACTGCTACACTGTGACCTGCTGCAACCCTGCCACTTATTCCTAACCTTGCCACTATACTATGACCTGCTGCTGCATTGGGGGTACACTACGGCTACACAGTGCTACAGTGGGGCTCATCTCTGCTGCCTCAGTCTCACTGCTGCAGCCTCCTCTCCCTGCACCTGTCAGCTGGGCCAGCACTGGCTGCTTGGAGCCCCTCTGAAGCAGCTCTGCTGGCTGGTGCTGTACTGCTGCTGGAGGAACCTGACAGAAGCTTTGCCTGTGTGAGACAGCAGACTGCACAGCCTCCCTATCCACAGTGAAGAGGTCCCCCGAGACACACTCAACTGCTCACAAAAGCATGCGCACTGAACACTGGCAAAACTCTGCCATTAAAAATGTAAATTCAGTCAGGGGGAGGGATAAATGTGACAGTAATGAGCTTGATTTTCTGTTTGCTTTCATCTTTACACAGATTTCTCACTCTGTTTGTTGTCCAGTGTGTAATTCAGCACTGGTACTGGTTTACTCAGAATTTGTGGATGTTGCTAAGTGGGTCCATACCTGCAGTACTGTTTTGTACTCAGTGTGTCTCCCCCACAAGCCAAACAAATTCAATCCCTGCCACATGCTTTCTCTGTGAAGATCAAAGGACTCAGCTGAGAGCCAGGTTAAGACACACCACAGCTCATCTTTTCTCAAACTCATATCTATGTGGGTCTCCGGCCATAAGCTGAAAAATGACTAGATATGACCATTAACATTCTTACAGTCGATTTGTATGTTTTCATTTTAAATGTGCATTTAAAGTATCATTTTACTCTATGACCTATCTCAGTGTATTTAATCAAAGGCTATTTTGCAATACATTATAGTACAGTACAGTCATTTAGCTGACGCTTTTATCCAAAGCGACTTACAGTTGATTAGGCTAACCAAGGGCCAATCCCCCCTGGGAGCAATGTGGGATTAAGGGCCTTGCTCAAGGGCCCAACAGCAGTGGTGTTCTTGCTGTAGCTGGGTTGGGGCTTGAACCGTCAACCTCAGGGGTCCCAGTCATGTACCAATAGGCTGCCCCTAATTATGAGCAACCTTAATTGTCATTACAAAAATGTGTAATTGTACATACCAGTACTCCAGATCATTGGGAGAAGAGGACTGTAAATACACTTAAGCAGTTTTTCTTCAACAAACATTTAATGTAATTTTTATACAGGTATAAATATACACCTGTCATTGCAAGCCTGATCTCTGTCAGTGTGTTTCATGAAAATGGACCAAGCCAATCACTAAAGGATGTGCCGGCATTTCCAAAGCCAGGACTGCACAAAGGTGTGCTTCATTTGACTCCAATCCCCACTGACTGCTACACCGCACTAGAAGTGGTCTGCAATGCTCTTGGACTATATTTCAGATGGATGCCCGTTTCTGGCACCAGGTCCTCTACGCTGCTCGGGATGGAGCAGAGCCAATCAGGGACCTCAGAGAGAGCCCTCCACCTCCCAGGGACAAACCCCCCCTGCCTCCATCAGCCCCTAACTGAGGTTACTGCATGAGAGAGAGAGAGAGAGACAGAAAGAGGAAGGAAGGGGAGAGAAGAAAGGAAGGGAGGGAGGTGAAGGAGGGAAGGAGGGAAGGAGGGAGAGATCCTCTCAGCCAAAAAAGCATAATAAATCCCAGCCCTAAAAATAGCACAGTGTGTATTTTGGTAATTCACTAAAGGGTGAGTCACCGAGAATTTGGGGGGGGGGGGGGGGGGGGGGCAGGGGAGCGCTGTGCTGTAAAGCACATCACAGCCTGAGTGCTGCAGCACATCATTAAATATTTACCCATTCCAGCTGAGACTACTGCTAGCTCAGGCCTGTACTGCGATTCACTCTGCAGGCCTGTACTCACACTGCGATTCACTCTGCAGGCCTGTACTCACACTGTGATTCACTCTGCAGGCCTGTGCTCACGCTGTGATTCACTTTGCAGGCCTGTGCTCACGCTGCGATTCACTCTGCAGGTCTGTACTCACGCTGCGATTCACTCTGCGGGCCTGTACTCACGCTGCGATTCACTCTGCAGGCCTGTACTCACGCTGAGATTCACTCTGCGGGCCTGCACTCACGCTGCGATTCACACTGCAGGCCTGTACTCACACTGCAATTCACTCTGCAGGCCTGTACTCGCACTGTGATTCACTCTGCAGGCCTGTACTCACGCTGCGATTCACTCTGCAGGCCTGTACTCGCACTGCGATTCACTCTGCAGGCCTGTAATCACGCTGTGATTCACTCTGCAGGCCTGTACTCACGCTGCGATTCATTCTGCAGGCCTGTTTCCACGCTGCGATTCACTCTGCAGGCCTGTAATCACGCTGTGATTCACTCTGCAGGCCTGTACTCACGCTGTGATTCACTCTGCAGGCCTGTTTCCACGCTGTGATTCACTCTGCAGGCCTGTAATCACGCTGTGATTCACTCTGCAGGCCTGTACTCACGCTGTGATTCACTCTGCAGGCCTGTACTCACGCTGCGATTCATTCTGCAGGCCTGTTTCCACGCTGTGATTCACTCTGCAGGCCTGTACTCACGCTGCGATTCATTCTGCAGGCCTGTACGCCAGGGGTGATAGGGGGTAAGCCGGCTGTGTTCTTTGGTGCCATCACTAAAGCACCTCACTGAGGGTGCGTTGACTACATCATCTTCCAACGTCATAGGCAGTGTGCGATAAGTGGAAAAGTGAGATTGTCGTCACATGAATTGGAGGAGTCACGTGTTCGGCCTTTCCTCCCAAAGCCGGCAGAGAGGGTCCTGCGGTGAGGTCAACAAGTTTGGTTGAGTTTAGGTTGGGAAAAAATTGGGGGAAAAGTACTGCTCTGTTAGCTGTGCTCTGTTAGCACTGAGAGCTCTGCTCTGTTAGCTGTGCTCTGTTAGCACTGAGAGCTCTGCGCTGTTAGCTGTGCTCTGTTAGCACTGAGAGCTCTGCTCTGTTAGCTGTGCTCTGTTAGCACTGAGAGCTCCGCTCTGCTAGCTGTGCTCTGTGACCACTGAGAGTGCTGCACTGCTAGCTGTGCTCTGTTAGCACTGAGAGTGCTGCACTGCTAGCTGTGCTCTGTTAGCACTGAGAGCCCTGCTCTGTTTGCTGTGGAATGGAATGTGGCATGGAAAACCCAAACAGTGGTCAAAGTGCCTCATATGAAAGGGCTTGCTCTGGCTCAGAGGGTAGTGAGTGTCCATCTGGTTTAAAACAGGACTTGACTGTATGTGTGGCTAACTCATGACCTGATGTATAATGTCATAATATTGGCAGCCTGTCCTCCAGAGACCAGTCCTCAACGACATCTTTTATAACTTTCAGATCTCTCACTGCTGAACATCAGCCAAAACAGATTTGACACAGAGCAGACACAGGAAGCGAAACAGCTACTTCCTGCAGACAGATGTGATGTATTGACAGGTCTGAGTGCCTTACCAAGCCGGGGGTCATACTGCCTCATCTGCACCTCCTCAACACATTCTGCCGGGAACCATCCAGTGCGTCCTTTCACGGAGCCTTCCCAGAATCCTCCCTCACCAATACTCAGCACTGCACCAGAGAGAGAAAGAGAGAGAGAGAGAGAACCATTGTTAGCAGCAGTAAACTTTTATACAACATATTATACAGTGTGGGCTGATAAGTACACAGAACCCTGGACTTGAGTCACATGACACTGGAGAGGATGCAGCAGCAGCAAAGTCTGGAGAGTTGCAGAAACATTGGTACATCACAGCTGGTTTGTGTGCGTACTGAGCGTGTGCGTACTGAGTGTGGCAGAAACATTAGTACATCACAGCTGGTTTGTGTGCATACTGAGCGTGTGCGTACTGAGTGTGGCAGAAACATTAGTACATCACAGCTGTTTGTGTGCATACTGAGCATGTGCGTACTGAGTGTGGCAGAAACATTAGTACATCACAGCTGGTTTGTGTGCATACTGAGCATGTGCGTACTGAGTGTGGCAGAAACATTGGTACATCACAGCTGGTTTGTGTGCATACTGAGCATGTGCGTACTGAGTGTGGCAGAAACATTGGTACATCACAGCTAGTTTGTGTGCATACTGAACATGTGCGTACTGAGTGTGGCAGAAACATTAGTACATCACAGCTGGTTTGTGTGCATACTGAACATGTGCATACTGAGTGTGGCAGAAACATTGGTACATCACAGCTAGTTTGTGTGTGTACTGAGCGTGGGTGTACTGAGTGTGGCAGAAACATTAGTACATCACAGATGTTTGTGTGCATACTGAGCGTGTGCGTACTGAGTGTGGCAGAAACATTAGTACATCACAGATGTTTGTGTGCATACTGAGCGTGTGCATACTGAGCGTGGCAGGAAAATTAGTACATCACAGCTGGTTTGTGTGCGTACTGAGCGTGTGCATACTGAGTGTGGCAGAAACATTAGTACATCACAGCTGTTTGTGTGCATACTGAGCGTGTGCATACTGAGTGTGGCAGGAACATTAGTACATCACAGCTGGTTTGTGTGCATACTGAGCATGTGCGTACTGAGCGTGGCAGAAACATTAGTACATCACAGCTGTTTGTGTGCATACTGAGCGTGTGCGTACTGACAAACTATCTGCATGAAGGTAAATCAACAAATTCAAAGGCTGGGATTTAGGAGCACTCATGCTAATGCTAACATTTATAATACTGCTGAAGAGCTTCACTGTTTTCAAGATTTCAACCAAGTGCTGACTATGGACATAATACAGTGTGGATGAGTGAGAGGGGAGTGCAGACCGTTGTGTAAGACCTCCAGTGTAAGTGGAGATAACAAACACATCAACAACTTGAGCGCTGAGAGCACCACATGTGCTGTATGAAATCTGTGACATAATCGACTTCATCTAAAACTAGTAGTTTATCATGCTGGCCCAAAGGCCATGGAGCCGTGAGCTTTCACAATGCACATGACACAAAGCCCCACACCATGCCTATGGCTCTGGTATGAGACGCCCCACACCATGCCTATGGCTCAGGTATGTGACGCCCCACACCATGCCTATGGCTCAGGTATGAGATACCCCACACCATGCCTATGGCTCAGGTATGAGATACCCCACACCATGCCTATGGCTCAGGTATGAGACGCCCCACACCATGCCTATGGCTCAGGTATAAGATACCCCACACCATGCCTATGGCTCAGGTATGAGACGCCCCACACCATGCCTATGGCTCAGGTATGAGACGCCCCACACCATGCCTATGGCTCAGGTATGAGACGCCCCACACCATGCCTATGGCTCAGGTATGAGACGCCCCACACCATGCCTATGGCTCAGGTATGAGATGCCCCACACCATGCCTATGGCTCAGGTATGTGATGCCCCACACCATGCCTATGGCTCAGGTATGAGATACCCCACACCATGCCTATGGCTCAGGTATGTGATGCCCCACACCATGCCTATGGCTCAGGTATGTGATGCCCCACACCATGCCTATGGCTCAGGTATGAGACGCCCCACACCATGCCTATGGCTCAGGTATAAGACGCCCCACACCATGCCTATGGCTCAGGTATGAG
Organism: Albula glossodonta; assembly: GCA_019788955.1. Lineage (NCBI taxonomy): Eukaryota > Metazoa > Chordata > Actinopteri > Albuliformes > Albulidae > Albula > Albula glossodonta. Next base: position 172,921 of record JAFBMS010000230.1, read on the forward strand.
ATACCCCACACCATGCCTATGGCTCAGGTATGTGATACCCCACACCATGCCTATGGCTCAGGTATGAGATACCCCACACCATGCCTATGGCTCAGGTATGAGATACCCCACACCATGCCTATGACTCAGGTATGAGATACCCCACACCATGCCTATGGCTCAGGTATAAGACGCCCCACACCATGCCTATGGCTCAGGTATGAGATGCCCCACACCATGCCTATGGCTCAGGTATGTGATGCCCCACACCATGCCTATGGCTCAGGTATGAGATACCCCACACCATGCCTATGGCTCAGGTATGAGATACCCCACACCATGCCTATGGCTCAGGTATGAGACGCCCCACACCATGCCTATGACTCAGGTATAAGATACCCCACACCATGCCTATGGCTCAGGTATGAGACGCCCCACACCATGCCTATGGCTCAGGTATGAGACGCCCCACACCATGCCTATGGCTCAGGTATGAGACGCCCCACACCATGCCTATGGCTCAGGTATGAGACGCCCCACACCATGCCTATGGCTCAGGTATGAGACGCCCCACACCATGCCTATGGCTCAGGTATGAGACGCCCCACACCATGCCTATGGCTCAGGTATGAGACGCCCCACACCATGCCTATGGCTCAGGTATGTGATGCCCCACACCATGCCTATGGCTCAGGTATGAGATACCCCACACCATGCCTATGGCTCAGGTATGAGATGCCCCACACCATGCCTATGGCTCAGGTATGAGACGCCCCACACCATGCCTATGGCTCAGGTATAAGACGCCCCACACCATGCCTATGGCTCAGGTATGAGATACCCCACACCATGCCTATGGCTCAGGTATGAGATACCCCACACCATGCCTATGGCTCAGGTATGAGATACCCCACACCATGCCTATGGCTCAGGTATGAGATGCCCCACACCATGCCTATGGCTCAGGTATGTGATGCCCCACACCATGCCTATGGCTCAGGTATGAGATGCCCCACACCATGCCTATGGCTCAGGTATGAGATGCCCCACACCATGCCTATGGCTCAGGTATGAGATGCCCCACACCATGCCTATGGCTCAGGTATGAGATGCCCCACACCATGCCTATGGCTCAGGTATGAGACGCCCCACACCATGCCTATGGCTCAGGTATGAGACGCCCCACACCATGCCTATGGCTCAGGAATGAGATGCCCCACACCATGCCTATGGCTCAGGTATGAGATGCCCCACACAATGCCTATGGCTCAGGTATAAGATACCCCACACCATGCCTATGGCTCAGGTATGAGATACCCCACACCATGCCTATGGCTCAGGAATGAGATGCCCCACACCATGCCTATGGCTCAGGTATGAGATGCCCCACACAATGCCTATGGCTCAGGAATGAGATACCCCACACCATGCCTATGGCTCAGGTATGTGATGCCCCACACCATGCCTATGGCTCAGGTATGAGACGCCCCACACCATGCCTATGACTCAGGTATAAGATACCCCACACCATGCCTATGGCTCAGGAATGAGATGCCCCACACCATGCCTATGGCTCAGGTATGAGATGCCCCACACAATGCCTATGGCTCAGGAATGAGATACCCCACACCATGCCTATGGCTCAGGAATGAGATACCCCACACCATGCCTATGGCTCAGGTATGTGATGCCCCACACCATGCCTATGGCTCAGGAATGAGACAAGGAAAGCTTACAGCGTCTGCCACACGCATCTACCATTTGGGTTTTCCAGGTATCAAGAAAAGATGTGTTGGGCTGAATGTTGATGGTGTCTGAACTAGTGTCTGCTGGACAGCCTCAGGGGTTTAAGAGCCATGGAAAACTCATCATAGCTGACATTTCAGCACCATGAAGAGCTCCTCACTGGATTTGCCCAGCCTGGCTAGTCTGCCTCAGCTAGAATTGAAAGAAATGTGTCCCACAAGCAGTAAAATTGAGGGTTATGTGGACCCTGAAACCTCAAAAGGGAAATGACCTGCAATGCACATATTTCCCCTGGTATCTAACACAGCTAATGGTGAGAAAAAAACTATTCTATAGTCAGGAAAGAATAACATGG
>JAFBMS010000230.1:180000-185000 GCA_019788955.1 Albula glossodonta
CGCTAACACAACACACACCCTGCCCTACCGCTACCCTACACACACCCTGCCCTACTGCTACCCTACACACCCTGCCCTACCGCTACCCTACACACACCCTGCCCTACCGCTACCCTACACACACCCTGCCCTACCGCTACCCTATACACACCCTGCAGTACTGCTAACACAACACACACCCTGCCCTACCGCTACCCTACACACACCCTGCCCTACCGCTACCCTACACACACCCTGCCCTACCGCTACCCTACACACACCCTACCCTACCGCTACCCTACACACACCCTGCCCTACCGCTACCCTATACACACCCTGCAGTACTGCTAACACAACACACCCTGCCCTACCGCTACCCTACACACACCCTGCCGTACCGCTACCCTACACACACCCTGCCCTACCGCTACCCTACACACACCCTGCCCTACCGCTACCCTACACACACCCTGCCCTACCGCTACCCTACACACACCCTGCCCTACCGCTACCCTACACACACCCTGCCCTACCGCTACCCTACACACACCCTACCCTACCGCTAACACAACACACACCCTGCAGTACTGCTAACACAACACACCCTGCCCTACCGCGACCCTACACACACCCTGCCCTACCGCTACCCTACATACACCCTGCAGTACTGCTAACACAACACACCCTGCCCTACCGCTAACACAACACACACCCTGCAGTACTGCTAACACAACACACCATGCCCTACCGCGACCCGACACACACCCTGCCCTACCGCTACCCTACACACACTCTGCAGTACCGCTAACACAACACACACCCTGCAGTACTGCTAACACAACACACCCTGCCCTACCGCTACCCTACACACACCCTGCCCTACCGCTACCCTACATACACCCTGCAGTACTGCTAACACAACACACCCTGCCCTACCGCTAACACAACACACACCCTGCAGTACTGCTAACACAACACACCCTGCCCTACCGCGACCCTACACACACCCTGCCCTACCGCTACCCTACACACACTCTGCAGTACTGCTAACACAACACACCCTGCCCTACCGCTACCCTATACACACCCTGCCCTACCGCTACCCTACACACACCCTGCCCCACCGCTACCCTACACACACCCTGCCCTACCGCGACCCTACACACACCCTGCCCTACCGCTACCCTACACACACCCTGCCCTACCGCTACCCTACACACACCCTGCCCTACCGCTAACACAACACACACCCTGCAGTACTGCTAACACAACACACCCTGCCCTACCGCGACCCTACACACACCCTGCCCTACCGCTACCCGACACACACCCTGCCCTACCGCTACCATACACACACCCTGCCCTACCGCGACCCTACACACACCCTGCCCTACCGCTACCCTACACACACCCTGCCCTACCGCTACCCTACACACACCCTGCCCTACCGCTACCCTACACACACCCTGCCCTACCGCTACCCTACACACACCCTGCCCTACCGCTACCCTACACACACCCTGCCCTACCGCTACCATACACACACCCTGCCCTACCGCGACCCTACACACACCCTGCCCTACCGCTACCCTACACACACCCTGCCCTACCGCTACCATACACACACCCTGCCCTACCGCTACCCTACACACACCCTGCCCTACCGCTACCCTACACACACCCTGCCCTACCGCTACCCTACACACACCCTGCCCTACCGCTACCCTATACACACCCTGCCCTACCGCTACCATACACACACCCTGCCCTACCGCTACCCTATACACACCCTACCCTACCGCTACCCTACACACACCCTGCCCTACCGCTACCCTACACACACCCTGCCCTACCGCGACCCTACACACACCCTGCCCTACCGCGACCCTACACACACCCTGCCCTACCGCTACCCTACACACACCCTACCCTACCGCTACCCTACATACATCCTGCCGTACCGTTAACACAACACACAGCCTGCCATACCGCTAATGCAACATACACCCTGCCATATCACTAATACAACACATACCCTGCACACACACACACTCACACGCTAGTTTTGAAATATTGTGTCATTGAAAATTACAACCAGGTGATTGAACACAGCCAGACTTGATTGCAGCCAGCATTGCTGGGTTAAAAAAGCATACATATTTAATCTTACTATCAGAAATAAGTAGTCACCTCAAAGGTTTTACTGACACACAAAGCCATGATCAAAGGAGCTCCCAGAACAACTGAGGGAAAAAAAGCTGTGTCGATATATCAGTCTGGAAAGGGTTACAAATCCATCTCCAAGAATCCTGGATTCCTGCTAACCACAGTGCATCTCATTAATTCCAAATGGAGAAGACTTGGAACAGTGGTGAACCTTCCCAGGAGTGGTCCATCTGCTAATATTTTAGCCAGGGTGTGCTGGCACCTCATCCACAAAGTCTCTAAAGCCCCCAAAAAAACTTTCAAAGAAATGCAGGTCTCTCCTACTTCAGCTAAGAGAAAAACAAACAAAAAATCATAAATCCTCCATGAATAAAAAATTTGTTTAGAGAACATGAGGTTTCTGGCTCAAGCGGAACTGAACTTAAATGAATGATGGCCCACTCTTATGTTAAAACTACACATGGAAATGAGGTTTAATTTTTTCCCCCAAAGTTTAGTTAGTTGACCTGTCGTCAGTTCTCATGGTGTAATCTCTCACGGGCTGTTGTTCTGAGTGCCATATGCCTTCACTCCAGGCCTATGGTTTGGTTACTGTGCCCACGCTCCTGCCAACGGAAAGGTGCCAACAGGTCCCTGATACTGGCAACACGCAACATTACTGCAAACTGCTACGTCTCTACAATCTCACCGCTAACCGCTGCGTCTCTACAATCTCACCGCTAACTGGTACATCTCTACAATCTCACCGCTAACCGCTACGTCTCTACAATCTCACCACTAACTGCTACGTCTCTACAATCTCACCGCTAACCGCTGCGTCTCTACAATCTCACCGCTAACCGCTACGTCTCTACAATCTCACCGCTAACCGCTACGTCTCTACAGTCTCACCGCTAACCGCTACATCTCTACAATCTCACCGCTAACCGCTACATCTCTACAATCTCACCGCTAACCGCTACATCTCTACAATCTCACCGCTAACCGCTACATCTCTACAATCTCACCGCTAACTGCTACATCTCTACAATCTCACCGCTAACTACTATGTCTCTCCAATCTCAGTGCTCAGCATCAGGGCCCAGGTCAGGCAGATGAAGTGAAATAATGACACACATGACCATGTGATGGTGGCTTAATGCTAAAGATATTAAAGATAGCATTCTGCTACTGTGAGTACATTACCACACTGACACACGTTTACTTAGCCTGTTCTCCAGTGAGAAATTATGCAATATATTATTATTTATGTTTAAGAATGCAAAACAATTGCATCATGTTCTTGCATCCATCACTTTTGAATGTTCCATTATGATGTAGTGGACTGAATGTAAGTCAAAGCTGAAGGGAGCGATTGAGACTCACACATTCACACTGCCTTCTGGGACTCTACTCTCCATGTTTGCTTTGTACAGCCAGTTTGACTTCTGTTTGAAGCTAACTGGATCATAGCTGGCTTAGTTTTGTGTGTCTGGAACAAGCAAGTCACAGTGATGGTTCACCTTCTGGGCTGCAGCTTGCACACTGACACTAATCAAAGGAAAGGCCGTGTTTTCCACTCCACTGGCAATGAGTAAAGCATCTACACAGAAACAGCTCTCTGAAAGGCTAATGAGCATTGTAACTACTCATTAATATCGCTAATGATTCATTCAGACAGACAAGAGTGAATAGGGTCTCAGTCAGTCAGTTTACACACTAGATAAGAGGGATAGACGGTCCTATTTACACACTAGATAAGAGGCATAGGCGGTCCCGTTTACACACTAGATAAGAGGCATAGGCGGTCCTGTTTACACACTAGATAAGACGCATAGGCGGTCCTGTTTACACACTAGATAAGAGGCATAGGCGGTCCCGTTTACACACTAGATAAGAGGCATAGGCGGTCCCATTTACACACTAGGTAAGAGGCATAGGCGGTCCTGTTTACACACTAGATAAGAGGCATAGGCAGTCCCGTTTACACACTAGATAAGAGGCATAGGCGGTCCCGTTTACACACTAGATAATAGGCATAGGCGGTCCCGTTTACACACTAGATAAGAGGCATAGGCGGTCCTGTTTACACACTAGATAAGACGCATAGGCGGTCCTGTTTACACACTAGATAAGAGGCATGGGCGGTCCCGTTTACACACTAGATAAGAGGCATAGGCGGTCCCATTTACACACGAGGTAAGAGGCATAGGCGGTCCTGTTTACACACTAGATAAGAGGCATAGGCAGCCCCGTTTACACACTAGATAAGAGGCATAGGCGGTCCCGGTTACACACTAGATAAGAGGCATAGGCGGTCCTGTTTACACACTAGATAAGAGGCATAGGCGGTCCCGTTTACACACTAGATAAGAGGCATAGGCGGTCCCGTTTACACACTAGATAAGAGGCATAGGCGGTCCTGTTTACACACTAGATAAGAGGCATAGGCGGTCCCGTTTACACACTAGATAAGAGGCATAGGCGGTCCCGTTTACACACTAGATAAGAGGCATAGGCGGTCCCATTTACACACTAGATAAGAGGCATAGGCGGTCCCGTTTACACACTGTTTACACACTACCTGCAGTAACCAGAGTTACTGAAAATGTCAACACTGCAACATGAAGAGGACAGAAAAGAAAAAAATGGAAACAACACAGAAGCAAAAATACTCATTTCTATGCTAATGAGAGAATTCACATACCCATGATTTCTTTGGGATTTCATCTCTGGATCCATGAATTAAAGACAGTAGTGAAAGACAGTAGTTTGGTGGAGGCAGCAGCAGTGCTGCTTTGACTCCATGACTAATGCATGATGAGTGCTGTGCATTATCAGAGATGTGAGATTGATGCTGTGATCTCGTCTGCAGA